>JAJPUD010011629.1:36910-53610 GCA_023553655.1 Myrmecobius fasciatus
ACTCATATGTTTTGTAAATAAAAAGCTTTATTAAAAAAAAGAAAAAATGACACTAACTAAATAGTCAGAAACAGCTGTTTTGTCATATCAATTATTTATCAATGGTCAATATCAATACCAAATTTAGAAGAAAGTATGAAGATTATATTAGTGTATGTAGCATAAAAAAATTCCAACCTAGCATTTTTGTCTTGGATCTGCTAAATGTCAAATGCTGAAATACAATAATTGTTAAAAGGTAAGGCAGTAACTCTTCTCAAAAAGTTAAAAAAAATAAATAAATAATACATTAATTGAGGATAGTTGCCAGTGGAAGGGGCTAATGGTTATCAGTTGAGTTTCTCTGGGTCTGCTTGATGGAATCACAATAAATGTGAGAGAAATATCAGATTAAATTATGTTTAAATCATATATACTTCACTTTGCAAAGATTCACCTTTACTTATTTCCTGTCATCTTTACTTCTACTTCATCCCTTTTCATGCTTTGAGTGGATCCTTTCATATCTTTTAAAGGATATAAAATCTTGAATGGCTCAAACCATAATTAATCAGTTTACACATAAAATAACAAATGGAACTGCTCTGTGCCAGAAGATGGGTTGTCTTTTTTGAAGAGCATCAAGAAATCCAGTGTCACTGAGTTACAGAATACTTGCAGGTATAAAGTTTAAGAATGCTAGAAAAGCAGAAATGGGACCAGTTATGAAAAATTTTGAATGTCAAAGGACTTTATATTTATACTTAAAGTGATAGGTGATGTCTTTTGAGAAGACAGAAGACATGCTCAGACTTCTATAAAGCAGTTCAATATGATGGCTAAGTGGAGTAAGGAATTGTAGTAAAGAGAGCTGAGGCAAGGAGATCAAATAGCAACATTATTGCACTGATCCAGGTTGAGGTGAGAACTTCCAGGGTGGTATCTATATAATGGTTCAGAAAATGGAACATATAATAGATGCAACAACCAAATCCTATACAACTTGGAAAGAAATCTGTTATGAATACAGGAGGTGAGATAGAAATAGAATTTGGGCTTCAGCTCAGTTAGCCTGTGTTGTCAGCCTAGGTGACATTGTTAGTGATGGTGCCCTTAAAAGAAACAGGAAATCTTGAAGAAAGGAGATTCATTGCAAGTACAGACAGATAGTATGTTGAGTTTTGGACATGCTGAATTTTAAATGTCAACATAACATCTAGTTCAAAATATAAAATAAGTAGTTGGAGATTCAGATTTAAAGGTTTACAGAGAGGCTAATGCTACACAAATGGAAATGATATTTTATAAGATATAGAAGATAAATGAATCTATGAGAGCTAAAAGAGGTCAACAAGAAAAAAGAACATAAAAGTAGAAGAGTATCCAGGACAGAGCCTTAGGGAATGTGCATCATTAATAGTTGTGACCTAGATGAAAAATCTAACAAAGTACACTTAGAAGTATTGGTACAATAAAAAGGAAGAGAACTAAGACACTTTCAGGAAAACTGAGAAAGAAAATAGTTGACAGTGTTCAAGACTACAGTGAGATCAAGAAAGAGGATGATTGAGAAAAGATCACTGGATCTGTTCACTAAGAGTTTTGAAAGAATTGGAAGAGTAGTTCCAATTAAATGTTGTGATTGGAAACTATATTGTAGAAGTTTAAGAAGAGAGTGATAGTAAAGGGAGTAAAGGTATTATTAATTTTAGGCATCCTCTTCAAGGAATTTAGCCACCAAATGAAGGGGATATATGAGGTTATAGATTTAAGAGATGTAACAACCAAATGAGGTATGGTTAGTAATGTTTCCAGAGAATAGAAAACAACAGATAGAGATTTAAATAAAACAGTGGGGCAATTTGTTTAAAAAGACAGATTGAAATAGGATCACTTGTGCATGTAAAAAAGGTTTTCCATGTTAAGGAAAAGTCCAATTTTATCAACAAGGAACAGGATGAAGCAAAAGATATTTGAGTGATATTTGAGTAATGATTTTTAAGATATTTAAGTGATGTGAGATGAATAACAAGTGTAAAGAAGTTCTTTGCATTGTCATCCATATTTTCAGAGAACTGTGAATTGAAATTATTAGATGAGAGGTTGTGGAAGGAGAAATTATTAGAAATTTGTGGAAGGAGGAATGGAAAGTTTTGGAAAATCTATTGTGCTTAATGGAATAGTAAATTGATTTGAGAGATGATAAAGAATTATCTTTCTTAAGTAACAGTTTATTTGAATTATTTAACACCAATTTGAATTGGGCTCAGGCAATGATTTTCTCCAGTTCTTTTCAACATCTTGTAAAAAGAGAAAGCAGCAAATAATAAGAATGAAATAAAACTGAGTTTTGTGAAGTTGACATCAATTATAGCAATAGAGGATGATAGTTTTGAGGGAAAAAGTATTAATGGGGAATTGTACTGGATCACCAAAGGTTCAAAATGAGGAATTTTGGACAGTGTAGCAAGTTTAGGTATGATAGTCTAAGAAATTACTGAAAAAGTGGACTTTTTGAAGCCTAGAGCTCAAATGAAGAACAGGTTTAGGGATTACATGATCAAATTAGAGATTTTAGTGTTCATGAACATGGAAGTAAGATACTTCTGAATAATAGTACAATTGACATTATCTTCATCTTCATGTATAGCTGAGAAAGAACAGAGGAATGGGTCATGGAAAATTGGTAAATTGAGGAAAGGGGAGATTAGTGTTTTTAAGAGATTATGTGAAGTCCCTTATCATGAGACCAGACATTGCAGAGGAGTCTTTTAGCTTGATACTGAGAAAAGAAGAGATGTGTTTGGCAGAAAAAAGCTTTCACAATTTTAATTGAGTGGATTGAGTCAATCTCAAATGAGCAGGGATTATTGATTTATATTGGTAGAAGGGGAGCTTGGAAGTAGCAATAAAAAAGAATGAACATTTCAGTTCCTGGAATGCAACAGCCAGTGCAGGAATGGGTGGCAAAAGATGATATATCATCAAGAGGGAGACAAGTTTCAGTGAAAGGAAGAAAATGAAAAGTGAAAGAAAGGAAAAGTTTTGAGGTAAAATCAATTTACTTTTAGAAAAATGGTATCTGAAGCCAAATTGGGGAATGGCCTGAACTCTTCCAAATTCTCCTCCAAACAGCATTAAAATAGCATTTCAAAACCAATTCTGGAGCAGTAGAATTAACAAAAAATGAATCAAAATGATTTTATAGTGTAAGAAAATCTATAAGATATATAAGAAAGATCACTTTCATTAAGGGGAAAGTGCGGAATAGTCTATCACAGAATCTGCCTCTCACTCCACCATGCCAGCACTGAGACTTTGGGCCCAGAAGCAAGTCGATAGCAAGATCCTGTCCCCTAGAGCCTACATGGAGTCCCCATGCATCTCAGTACAAACTAGCAGAATGCACTGGACATGAATGAATCTGTAGCAATGGGTTGTGAAGCTCTTAGTCCACAGAGATTAAAAGGGTTAAACAGGTGGTCAGAGGGAAATGGCAAGAGATCCTTTGCAGGCACTGTATTTGAGAGTCTGTTGCACTGGGCTCTGGGTAGCAATTCTAGGCAGGATTTCTAGAAGAAACAGACACCCTTGTACCAGTTATCAGGTTGGAAAAGTTGGCATGTGATGACACATTCAGGAGCACAGGTCAGAAGATCACACCTCTTCTTAGATGGTACCACCTTAAAAGAATTAACACTTATACACAGCCAGGAGGAGCTCTAAAAATAGCAGCTTAAAAAACCTGGACTTTGGGAAATGGTCCCTGGAGCAAAATGCAACATTTGTATGGAGATAAGAATTAAGGAAAAGACTGAAAAAATGAACATCAAAAAGAAAACTTGAATGTAGAAACATAGTGCTATTATTGTTGTAGGTGTTGTTATTCCTTTGTTCTCAGAGGACCAGTAAAATCAGTAAGCATTGTCTTGACTTGTAAATGAATTGGATTGAAGAAGGCAGAGCTGTGCAAAGTCATCACCCCCATGCTTTCCTCCAGAGTCATTGGAATCCTGTGGTAAGACATAGGTCAAGATGATGAATGATGTCCCCAGATATAACAAGAGGAGTTAGACTTTTTAAACTTAGTCTTTCCCAGTTCTGACTTTGTCAGTGGCAATGTCAATCCAGTAGTTAAAGGCTAGATAGGAACTGAGGCAAAAGATGGTCTAGTTTACCTTCATAAAAGAATCAGTCTGAGGGGAAGAAGTTGCTAACAAGAACAGAAACAATTGTTAATTATATTCACTCTAAGCCATTAAAAACCAATGTCATTGCTTTTCTTTGCAAATCAAAGATGAACAACAATCTGTAAATAGTAGTAGCTACCCCATAGGAATACAATCAACTAGTTCCCAGTTGGGTAATGTTGCTATTTTCTTCACATCTTCTTCGTCCTCTTCTATCTTCTCTTCCCCCATTCTCATACTCCTATTTCCACATTCCCCTTCTCCTCTTCTACCTCTTTATTTAGATCTTTATTTAGAGAATCATACTTTTATATGTGGGTGCTCTGTGAAAAGAAAATGAAAATTGGTCATACTCTGAAAAAAAATCTTGGGATTTGGGGCAAGGTTTTTTTTCCCTCCTATTTATTTATTCTATAACTTTCCCCCTCTTAAATAACAGGGACAATTAACTATTTAGTCTCATGATTTTTCAGTTATAATTTCTTAAAACATAGTTAGAAAAGACTTTAATATAGTCCATTATGAGTCTTATGGAGTTACTTGACTATGCCTTTATATACAAATCACTTTGGATTTCACTGATTTACCAGTAATAAGTCCCAGTCCAAAGCTCTGATCTATGGTGATGAAGAAAATCAAAACAAAAATTCAGAAGAAAACAATGAGATTATGGGAAGGGTTAAAAAGCCCTGGAAAAGGTCACAGAAGATTTTTAAAAATCAAAGAGGCAGAATTAAAATTGGAGAAAGAAATTAAAATTATGCACTAGTCAGCAGATTCATAAAGAGGGCACAAAAATACAGAAGAAAATCATATTTTAAAAGAGATGTTAAAGAGGCACAGAAATCTATTGAAGATAATAATTCCTTAAATAGCAGAATTCTCCAAACAGGGAAAGAAGTATAAACAAAGTTAAATGAATTTAAAAAAAAATAGAAGAAAATTTGGAATATCTCAGTGTAAAAACAAGTGACCTGAAAATGAAAATTTAAAAATTATTGAACTAATTAAAAGAAATAATAAAAAAGAGTCTAGACATCATATTTCATGGTATTACCAATTAAAATTGTTCCAGTATCCCAGAATCAGAGAGTAAAATAGATAATGAAAGAATTCACCATTTCCTGAAAGAGATCTCAATTTGAAAACTCAAAGGAAAATTATAAAATTCTCAAATGACCGAGGTCAAAGAAAAAATATCACCAGCAGCAAGAAAACAAAACAAAACAAAACAAAGCAATTCAAATATCAGGAAACCACAATCAGGATTAAATAGGATTTAGCAGCAGCCAAATTCAAATGATCAGATATCATGGAATGTTATATTCTGGAAGACTAAGACTACAACAGAGAATCAGCTTCACAGAAAAACTGAGTATATTTTCAGGGCAAAATGGATATTTAATAAAATTTAGGACTTACAAGAATTCCTGAAGAAAATATAAGAATCAAATAGACAATTTGGCATTCATATATAAGATTAAAGAGAAGCATAAAAAAGTAAACAGGAAAAAAATTATAAAACATTCAGAAAGTTTAAATTGTTTACATTTTTCTATAGGAAGCTGACATTTGCATTTCCTAAGAAATTTTCCTTTATTAGGGCAGTTAGAGAGAACATACAGACAAGGAGTTCATGTATGAATTGACAATAATATAATAAGTTTTTTGTTTGCTTGTTTGTTTTGGTTTTTAAGTGGGAAAAAAGTGATGTGCTGAAAGGAAAGGGGACAGAGAGGAACAATGGGATAAATTATTTCACATAAAAGTGATGCAAAAGAACTTTTATAGTGGAGGGTTAGATGGGTGAGTACAATATTTGAACCTTACTCTCATCAGAATTGGCTAAAAGAGAGAATAGTATACACATTCAGCTAGGCATAGAAATATATCTTACTATAAAGGGAAATAAGAGAGCAAGTGTTACAAAAGAAGGGGGATGGTATAAGGGAGGGCAGATGGAGGAAATTATTTATAAAGAGAAACCAAGTAAAAGGAGAGAGATAAGAGATAGGGAGAGAAATAGAAAGGAATAAATAGAGGGTAAATAATCAAGAAGGAAGGAAGTAAGGATCTAGTTATCATTATTATGAATGCAAATGTGATGAACTCACCAACAAAATATAAGCAGATAGCAAAATGGATTAAAAGTCAGAATTCTACTATTTGTTGTTTACAAGAAACACACTTTAAGCAGAAAGTAAACATTGAGGAAAAATAAAGAAGTGCAGCAAAATTGATTATGTTTCAACTGAAAATTACTTGAATTGTGTTTTTTTTCTTGTTTGATAAATTTTTGAGCATAGTTCCAAATTGCTCTCTAGAATGGTTGGATCATTTCACAGTTCCACCAACAATGTATTAGTGTCCCAGCTTTCCCACATCCCCTCCAATATTTATCTTTATCTTTCTATGTTATCTTAACCAATATGAGAGAAGTGAGGTGATACCACAATTGTTTTAATTTGCATTTCTCTAATCAATAGGGATTTGCAGCATTTTTTTCATGTAACTAAAGAGGATTTTAATTTCATATCTGAAAATTGTCTGTTCATATCCTTTGAACATTTATCAGTTGGGTAATGATTTGTATTCTTATAAATTTGACACAGTTCTTTATTTTAGAAATGAGACCTTCATCAGAAATACTGCTATAAAGATTTTTTTTTCCCAGCTTTGTACATACCTTTTAATCTTTTTTTCTGTTTTTTTTTGTGCAAAACTTTTTAGTTTAATGTAATCAAAATTGTCCATTTTACCTTACATAATGTTTTCTAGCTCTTCTTTGATCATAAATTCCTCCTTCTCCAAAGAGCTGATAGATAAATGATCCCTTGTTCTCTTAATTTGTTTATGGCATCATACTTTATGCCCAAATCATGTGTCCATTTTGAACGTTTTTTGGTATGGGGTGTGAGATGTACATCTATGCCAAATTTATGACATATTATTTTCCAGGTTTCCCATTAAATTTTGTCAAAAATGAATTCTTATTCCAGAAGATGGAGTTTAGGGGTTTATCAAATACTAGATCACTACAGGTCTTGATATTGTGTTGTGTGTATCTAATCTATTCTACTAATCTACTACTCTATTTCTTAGCCAGTACTAAATGGTTTTGATGACTGCTGATTTATAATATAGCTTTAGATTTGTACTACCAAGCCATCATCTTTTGTATTTTTTTTCATTAATTACCTTGGTATTTTTGACCTTTCGTTCTTCCAAATGAATTTTGTTATTATATTTTCTAGTTATAAAAAATGTTTTGGCAGTTTGATTGGTATGGCACTGAACAAACAGACCAATGTAGGCAGAATTGTCTTTTTTATTATATTAGCTTGGCTTACCCATGAACAATTGATATGCTTTCAATTGTTTCCAATATTTGACTTCATTTGTGTGAGAAGTATTTTGTAACTGTGTTCATATAATTCTTGGCAAATGTAATTTGTCTTGGCAAGTAGTCCCCCCCAATTTTTTTGTGTGTGTACAGTAATTTTAAAAGGAATTTCTCTCTCTATCTCTTGTGTATGAGTTTTGTTAGTAATATATAGAAAGGCTGATGATTTGTGTGGGTTTATTTATTATTGACTTCATTTGTGTGAAAAGTATTTTATAATTGTGTTCATATAATTCTGGGTTTTTGTCTTGGCAAGTAGTCCCCCAAGTATTTTATTTTGTCTACAGTAATTTTTTTTTAATTTTTTTGCTGAGGCAATTGGGGTTAAGTGACTTGCCCAGGGTCACATAGCTAGGAAGTGTTAAGTGTTTGAGGACAGATTTGAACTCAGGTCCTCCTGAATTCAGGGCTGGTGCTCTATCCACTGCACCACCTAGCTGCACCTGTCTACAGTAATTTTAAAAGGAATTTCTCTCTCTACCTCTTGTGGAGGGGTTTTGTCAGTAATATGTAGAAAGAGTGATGATTTGTGTGGGTTTATTTTATATCCTGCAACTTTGCTAAAGCTCCAATTATGTCATCATATAATCTCCATAGAGTGATAATTTTATTTCTTCATTGCATATTCTAATTCTTTTAATTTCTTTTTCTTTACTTATTGCTAAACAACATTTCTAGTACAACGTTGAATAAAGTGGTGACAGTGGGCATCATTGTTTCATATTGTGTGATTTTGAAAAGACATGGAGAAATTAGATGAGGATGAAGAGCTGGGAAATTCTGTTGCTAATTGGGTATTTATATGAAATAATTATTTGCAATTAGGAAGCTTGAATTTATATTCTGATTCTAAAATTTAGGACAGCCTCTCATGAAAATTATAAATTAATATGAATACTGATTCACCGTTGGTAGAATTATGAAATTATTGAACCATTCATGACAGCATTTTGGTATTATGCCCAATTAGACTATAAAACTGAATATATCATTTGACCTTTCAATAACAATACAATAACCTCTCAATAATCTATTCTCTATCTCAAAGAAAATTTTTAAGAGGATCTAATTGTTTAAAAATATTTATGGCAACATTTTTTGTGATTACAAAGAAGTAGAATCTGGAGGCAAGGTCATTAATTTGGAACAGTTGGATAAGATGTGACATATGATTTTGATGGAACAATATTATGCTGTACGAAATGATGTCAGACATTTTTAGGAAGAAACCTAGAAAGTCTTAAATGCGGGGCAGCTAGGTGGTGCAGTGGATAGAGCACCAGCCCTGAAGTCAGCAGGATCTGAGTTCAAATCTGGTCTCAGACACTTAACATTCCCTAGCTGTGTGACCCTGGGCAAGTCACTTAACCCCAATTGCCTCAGAAAAAAGCAAAAAAAAGTCTTAAATGAGTTGAAGAAGAATAAAGTGAGCAGAATGCAAAGATCATGATATATTCTAGTCATCAGCAATATTGTATAATGATCAACTGTGAATGATAGTCATTTTCAGCATACAACAATTTCAATGGTGTCATGACAAAAGATGGTCTTCATGTCCAGCAATAGAACTGATAGAATCTGAATGGATATCAAAGTATATTATTTTCACATTATTTTGTCTGAGATTTCTTTCACAACATGAACAATACAGAAATATGTTTTGCATGTGTAATAATGTATAACTTAAATCAAATTGTTTGCTGATATAAAATCAAGGAGAAGTGAAAATGAAAGGAGAAAACTTGGAACTCAGTTTTTTAGTGAATATTTAAAATGGCTATTGATATAATTGAAAAGAACAAGTTATTTAAAAATATTTTTTTGCCCACTGTCCTACAACTAGTAAGTATTAGAATTCCAAGTATGGCACCTGAACAATTATTTCATAAAGATAGCCAAATTAGCAACAGAATTTCTCAGCTCTCCATCCTCCTCTTATTTCTTCATTTTTTTTTCAAAATCACACACTAACTATTTTTAATACAGCTATTTTGAATTTGGGGTCATTGTACTTTCCTTTTGTGTCCATTTTAAAAGTGTTTTCTCTTTTCTAGTATATTAAAACTATTCATGATTATTATAATTTTATTCCAAGTCTCTTATTCTTCTTTCAAGATCTCAGGACACCATCATTTTTTTCTTTTACACTCATCAGATGTGATAGGCTGTACAAGAATTGGCTGACTTTTCCTTCCATTTAGAATACATGTTCTATAAAGGAGGTACATCTCTGTCCCCTTCAATAGAGAATTGTCAAAACAATGATTTTTCTGGGTTTTTTTGGTCCAGCAACAAATTTTGTCTTATCAAGTTTTGCCTTTGCAACATTCTTGTGAGTGTGTGTGTGTTTGTGTGTGTGTGTTTATGTGTGTGTGTGTATGTGTTTTCTGGATTCTGAAGACCAATCTTTTATTAGACATCAAGTCATTAAGTGAAATGTATATCTCATTCCTCCAGACATTCAATCATCATTTTCCTTTTCATTCTGTTCTGTTTTATTTACTAATAAACTGACTGTGAATTTAATTCTCTCTACTTTTTTCTGTCGCTATACACACATACACAAAAAACACACACGCGCAATGTGTATTTGAACAGAACAATAATTAATGTGGTGTAGGAATGGATCACATGCTTGCATAGACATTCATTCCTTTAGCCCTTTTCTATTTCACTTAAGAAAATCAATTTACAATCAGCAAAAACATATTTGTTGATTTTCATGACAAGCTCAAAATTATGATTTAATTTTTATGACATTAATATAGTGTCCTAATTTTCCATCGAATTGCATAAAATTTCCTTTACCTTGACAAAAGAAAAAAAAAGTTCTTTTAGTAAATGTTTGGTTCATTATGATTTCTAAATAGAAATATCATATCTTACTCCTACAGAAACATTTTCAGTGTCACTAGATTTGACTAACTTGTTGGTACACGAGTCCATTCCCTTCTTAAATTAGTCAATTTTTTCTGAGTTGTTTAAAATATGCAGTTGGAAGTCTATTACTTCAGAAGATAATGAAGACAAAACCTATATAAAGATGATTCACTAAAATATATGAAATTCTTTCACTACTTGTTGCCTTGGTTGTCCCATCTCTTTTACTTTGATTAGCTTTGATTTTTGCTGTTGTTGTTGTTGTTGTTGTTATTGTTGTTGTTATTGTTGTTTTGTTTTGTAGATACCCTCAGCTCTAGACCTTAAAGTAAGGCCACTGGCAAATTAAATACACTCCAAGTTTTACTTTGTATTCTGAATAGTGGTACCAGAAAGTTGTATAAAATAAGAAACAGGGAGAGATAATGAGTTGGAGGGATTTTTTTCTTTGGATGCTATACTTTTCCTCTCTAAATTGTAATTTAATAGTGGAAAACAATTTAGATAATTAATGATCAAGGTAAATCCATTTTACTGCTCTATACTGGAAAATGGTCTAAAAATATCCAGATGATAAATTTAATTTATTAGTAGCATCCATAAAAATTTTTGTCTTCTATTTAAATAAATGAATAATTTTGTGGACATCAGGGCATAAATGAAGATAGACTCTTCCTCTATCTCTTCCCATTGACTTTCTGAAAAATCAGTATTGCAGGAAGGCTAACAAAGCTTCAAGGCAGTATGATAAAATAGTACCATTATGATGATTTATATAGCACAAGAAGTGTGATGAGACAACAAATATGATTGCTACATTTTTAAAACATAAGAAAACTTGTTTTTAAAGAAATAAATCACAAGCCAGTTTTCAAAAATTAAGTAACACTATTTTTAGAAAACCACATCACTATTTAGAAAATGTTATAGATATAAAGCAAATACATCTTTTAACCATCTGTCATTTCAATTCAAATAAACAGATGGCTTGAATAGATATAAAGTTACTATTTTTTAAATTTTTCTCTTCAGAAAAATCTAATTCAGCTGTTCTTCCCTCTATATTGGTGAATTTCCTTAGCTTAAGTTTCTATCAACAACAAGTATTATGAGTAGACAAAAATTTCGAGTAAAATTACCATCCAATTTTGAGACTTCAGGTGTATTGTCATAGGGAGAAGGGGAGAGTCAAGATGGCAAAGGCAGCATCTCATTTAAGTTCTTTCTACAGCCTCTCCAAAGACATTTAAGTAATGTCATAAGAAGTAACAAAACTCATAAAAGGAGGGAATGGGATAATTTTCCAGCCAAAGAGAACAGAGAAAGTCAGCAAGAAATGTTTGTCATACCTTGGGAGAGTGGACACAGTTCATTACTGGCCTTTCTAACACAAACAGGACCCAGCAAAGAAGGATCAGGCCTTAGCAGTCATGGAATCATCATCAGCAGTAACAGCTTCCAGAGATCTTAGCCCACTGATGGTAGAGTGTCTTGTGAGCACTTAGCCATAACTTTGTGGTTTTAACCCAAACTCAGATCTGAGTCATAGTCATGGGTGGCAGCCCCAGGCCAAGGAGGAGCACCAATGAACCAGAGCTTGGAGTCACAATGGAACAGGAACCCTCCTCAAAGTTCTAGGGCAGAAAAGAATGTTTGTCTTCATTCACAGACCATGAGAGTAACAAACATATCTCTCATTAGATCACATGAAATATTGTTTATATATAGTTCACTTTTCATCACTATCTTAGCTCAACCACCTATAATTTCTAGAGTGAAACAATGAAATAACTGTAATCTTCCTCCATTTTTCATGTGAGAGAGCCAAAACGAACATGTAATAAAACACTGAAAATAACCTGTGCAAATGTAAAAAGCTGGAAGACGGAATGTCTTCTAAATGGAACAGCAAGCTGGCATATTTAACTAAAATATAGTCCATATGGTCATGTATAAAACATTACTTTAGAAAGATAGTTTGGGGTTAATTTGATAAAAAATGATTAGATGAGTTTACATTTCATCTAGTAGAAATAGGGAACCACCAAAGCTTCTTAAACAAAGAACTACTTCTAAGAATGCAAATTTGATAGCAGTGTGAATGATAGATTGAAGGGGCAGAAAGTTAAGTAAGGGACAACAGATAGATGGCTATTATATTCATCTAACCAAGGAGATAATGAATGCCTAAACTATGCTAATGTAACAATCAGGTTAAGGGACAAGAGCAGAAAAATAAATTGAATCAAATATGAAAAGTGAGAAAGTATAAAGAGATGAAGATGGTACTGAGATGAAAATATAAATGCCCTGAAGTATAAAGTTGTGCTCAGGTTACTTCATAGTAATTCCTTTATGTTTATAATGCTTCAACCAATTTGGTTGCTATTATATTATCTTGCTTTAGGTTTACATATCCAACTGTTTGACCATACTTAGATTCAATGTGGAGCATTATGTTCTGACTAAAAATTGTAATTGGGAAATGATTTAACTTGCTGAAAAAGGTCAAAAGTAAGGAGATCAAAATAGTGAGAGGACCAGCATTTTTTCCCTTTTAGGATTGATTGAGAGAATCTGTGTTATTTAAAGAAAATAAAATTAAGGGTTCAAAACTATTGATATCTTTAAATATTTGAAAGCTGTTATGTAAGAGAATTAAGCCTTCTCCTTGCACTCAAAGGACAAAAGGAAATAGTGAGAAGAAATTACAACTTTGGTGATAGTCAAGTAAGAAGAGGTTCATAAATGGAATGTGCTACCTCATAAAGAAATGAATTTTTCAACACTAAAAGTCTTCTGGTTTTGAAATTCTGTGATCCTTCATTTATTGGAAAACAGACAAACAGCCCAATAAACACAAAAAATGAAGAACTTTTTATGACAGATTTTGTTATAATGTGTATTAAAGCAGAAACTTGAAAATGTTTCTTTTCAGGAGAGACAGAAAAGCATACATTTTCTCATTTCTTTCCATATTTTGAAGCATTCCATCACCTTTTTTTCCTTAAAAGTAACTGAGTGAACTGTTAGTAACTGAGTGAGCAATAAGAATCTACAATATGCATCTGAGATAAAACAGGCTGTATATGAAAGTTAAAGTGTAGATATTTTAAAAGTGTAGCATTAAACTAAACAGTTTTGTAGAATATGTGCAAAATCCTGGGTTCAGGAAAATCCTATAAGTAAGGACAAAATTACATTTCTCTGCAGATTTCTCAAATTTTATACATAAAAGAATGAAAATGAAAGACCAAATATAGAAATAATTTTGAGAAAATGTCATCACATTCAAATGATTGTCATGAAAATGAAAAAAAAAAATTACAAACAATTGTTAATTGTTATAATCAGAAGTAAATGAAGATACTGGGGCAGCTCATTCCCTTACTTTAATGGTATTGTTAAAAGATCCAGTAGTTTGATTGCTTTGCTTTAATATGGAAACTTCACCCAGATGGATGAATTCTCTTTGGAATCAAGCTACTCAAACTATTAGACTTCATTTATCATAAGACAAAAAGATAGATCTCCAAATGTGTGCTGTAATTTCCCATATGTGTTCATGAATTTAATTAAATGCAACTGGGTAGCTAAAACAAAAAAAATAAATAAATAAATAAAATAACCACTTTGAAACTACTCAAGAAAATGTAAATCACTGTCACACTTCATTTCAACAGCTGCTTCATATTTTGCTTATGAACATATTAGAAAACTTCTGAACAAGGCTCATCACTTCAGTGGAACTACATTCAGGTCTCATTAATAAGTAAAATTCTTCTCAGAAAAAAGTTTGAACTTGAACTTCTTATGTAATTTGGGATTTTGATATTATATTTACTTTTTATATCAACATACATGACACTCCATCTATAACTTCATACCTGGTCCTTGAGAGCCTCTTTGGCAAAAATAAATAAGTTAGATCTTTACCCTGGAACATACCAACTGATGAACCTCTTTATACTACAGTAAGGGGGTACTTAGATGACAGTGAATAGAGCAGAACGACCTGAATTCAAATCTGGCTCAGGCACTTAGCCCTTACTGCCTGTGTGACCTTAAGCAAATCGTTCAATCACAATTCACACACATACACACCCACACACACACACACACCACACTTCAGTAGCCTGGTCTTTCAGACTTTGAGAATATAATCCTTTAGCTTGTAAACAAAGCTCTTTAGATTGTGATGATCTGCCTCAATTTATACTCTATTCTCATAAACTTCAAGAATGTCATCTCAAAGAGTCATTGTGATTGATACAGTGAACTTATATTCATTTTAATTGCAAATTAATTGATTATTGAAGTGCCTTCATCACACTTCGAATTCATAAGTGCAAAAAGCATTTTAGGGAATATAATGCTCGTCTCCCAAGGAACATTACTAAAGAATCAGTCCTTAGAGGTAGACTGATAAATGTCACTCCTTCCCTAAGATGGACAGAAGGTAAAGAGCTTTATATTTAATAGTATTATTTCAGGAGTTCTCTGATTTAACTTGGGAATTTTTGAGTTCCAACCTTTATCAAAACTTTTCAAATGTTCAAGACAAACATTTTAAATGTCAAGTTTCTTTACATATTCTATATGCCAGCTTCATTAAAGACGATGGGGGACTTCCAGGGGGCAGAGCCAAGATGGCAGAATGAAAACATGACTCTCTGTGTCCTCCTCCGATCTTATCTCAAACCAACAATAAAATAAGCCTCTGAACTGATCTTCAACTCAACGATTTCAGAAAAATTTGGACACTGCTCTCTGAAGAACTTCATATCAGTTTTGTCTACCACAGACAGAGGGATAAACAAGCGTACTGGAGTATAGGCTGGAAGTGAGGGTGGGTCTCAGCTCAGCTCATCAGGGCAGAAACTCCAAACTCCAAATTCCAAACGCCTGGAGTTTATCTGAGGCACTCAAGACACTCTGCCCTGATTGGGGGCAGGTGTTCTGGCAGATTTGCCTTGTTTAAGGAGTAATTTGGACTTTGTCCTAGCCCCCACCTGCCCAGCACCTTAAGTTAATTCGCCAAATTGCCCCAGGGCAAAGATTTTTTCCGAGCCTTAAAGAGACATCCACACTGGCTAAAAAAAAATGAAGAAGTAAAAGTGAGCTCTCATCATAGACAGCTTTTATCAAGAGAAAGAAGTGTTGACCCCAGATCCTGAGGTTCCTTTAGACAAAACTCCAGAGGAAGTTTTTAAAGACCATTACTGGTCCCCTTTTCAAAAGGCCTTTCTGGAAGATTGCATAAAGAACCTCATAAGAGAGCTGGAGGATAAATGGGAAAATAAACTGAAATCAGTGCAAGAAGGATACAATATCTTGCAAGAAGGATATGATGCCCTGCAAAAGAGATATAAAAAAGACACCAATTTATTGAAAATAAAATTAGTGAAGTGGAAAAAGAGTGCAATGAACAAAAAAATTCAATTGGCCTGTTGCAAAAGGAGCTTAAAAAGGTAACTGAAGAAAACAACACTTTGAAAATAAGAATTGAACAAATGCAAGTGAATGACTCAATAAGACTTCAAGAATCAGTCAAACAAAAACAAAAAAGGGAAAAATTAGAAGAAAATATGAAATATCTCCTAGAAAAAACAACTGACTTGGAAAATAGATCTAGGAAAGACAATCTAAGGATTATTGGACTTCCTGAAAGCCATGATGAAAAAAAGAATCTAAACACTCTCTTCAAGGAAATCCTGAAAGAAAACTGCCCGGAGATTTTAGAATCACAGGGCAAAATCACCATTGAAAGAATTCACCGATTACCTCCTGAAAGAGACCCCAAAATTAAAACCCCAAGGAATATCGTGGCCAAATTTCAGGACTATTGCACCAAGGAAAAGATTCTGCTAGCAGCTAGAAAGAAACAATTCAAATGCCGAGGATCAAGTAATTAGAATCACACACGATCTGTCAGCCTACACATTGAAGGATCGAAGGGCCTGGAACCAGATATTCCGAAGGGCAAAGGAACTTGGATTACAGCCAAGAATAACCTATCCACCTAGAATGAGCATTATCCTCCAGGGAAGAAGATGGTCATTCAATAATATAGGTGAATTTCACCTATTTCTAATGAAAAGACCAGATCTGAACAAAAAAGTTGCCATCCAAACACAGAACTCAAGAGATGCATAAAAAGGTCAAAAGCAAAAGAATCTTGAGAACTTTATTTCTACTATGGGGATACTTAAAGTTTGGGGGTATAATTAACTAGATATTACTTTGAT
>JAJPUD010011630.1:0-52695 GCA_023553655.1 Myrmecobius fasciatus
AAAAATTCTTGGCATAAGTTTGGGGATCTGACCAAGAAATTGAGTTTTTCTCATTGAGTTAAGTAACTAAAACCTCTTTTGGATAGGGCATAGTTATTGATAATAGAACTATTTCTATAAAATGCTTCCTAGCCAGCTGTCTCACTGTTCTCTAGGCAGGTTTGCACAGTTGCTTGAAGCACAGTGTGAATGAAGTAAGGGTCACAGTGTTGAACTGTTTATGGGTCAGTTCATTTCGCACTGAGAAAAAATTATATTTCTCTCACAGTCAAATACTAAATCCCTAATGCTGGTAAGCTCCCTCATAAATGAGGGCTGATGGTTATAAAGAAGATAGGACAAAAGAGTCTACTGTCCCAAGTGGCTCTTTACTCTATGAGAGTTGTGACCTGGGATAAATAGCCACCGGAATGAACATTGAACATTGTCATTAAATAATAAACCTCTTCTTTTTGTGTCCTCTTCTTCCTCCGCCAGCTTTCATCCCTGAACACAAAATAGGTTATATTGAGTGGTCAGGACACGAGAGTAGAAAAAACACTGTCTTTGGGGTCAGTTGTCCTGGATTCAAATTTTATTTCTGACATTTCTCATCTTTTCAATCTTGGGCAAACCAGTTCAATTCTTTGTACCTCTGGTTTCTCATTTTTAAAATGAGGGAATTCTAAGAACCCTTCTAGGTTTAGATTTGTGATCCTGTTCAGTGGAGCTAAGAACAACTCACTGCTTGGTTTTGTTTGTGTTATCCTTTGATTTGTGTTATTTGATTGTGTTATCTTTAGGTTGGCTTTGGGAGTGGGGGGGAATCAGAATTTGGGTATCTTGATTCATCTACTTACTCTACTGAAGTCTCCTTAGTCACTTTGCTCTAATTCAATAGATAGATAAGTAGATAGATATATGTGTATGTATATATATATATATACATACACATATATGTATATGTGTCTATATCTATATATGTCTGTGTATACATACACAGTGAGAGAGAGAAAGAGGGAAGGAGAGAGATAGAGATAGAAGAGAAAGAAACAGAGACAGAAAAAGAGAGATGGAAACAGAGAGAAGCAGAGACACATAGAGAAAGAGAGAGATACAGGGAGAGACAGAGACAGAGACAGAGTATGTGTAGGTTTAGTTTTCTTGTCATTCCTCTCACACAACACTATCATACCAACTCCATGCATCTGCACTGGTCATCTATCTCCTAGGTGTGGGATGTTATACCCTCTCATCTCTGACTCCTGCCTTTTTTTTAAGCCTATTGAAATCTCTCTTTGTGCAGAAGGCCTTTCTAACTTACCTTCCCTGCCCTTCCTTTACTTCCTATTCCCTCTTACATAGTATACATTTTGCTTGTATGTAGTCATTTGCATGTTGCCTCTCTTTAGAATATGAGGTTCCCATAGGCAGGGATGGTATGTTTATGCTGCCCTTTGTATTGAAAGTGCCTGGGACAAAATAAGCATTAAGTAAATCCTTATTCACTTGAAAATCTCTGTGTTAGAAGCTAAAGATAACAAGATACCATTGACGCCATCCTGAGCCATTTCATCTCTGACTATCCAGGATAAAAAGTGAATATAAAAATGCCTGTTTCTTCTGAAATATTGTACATCAAGCTTTTAAAAAACAAAATGCCCTAACTTCATTTTCAGGAAGGCTACCTATCTCAGAGAGATTTTTTGAAGAAAACATTTTGTGAATGTTGAAATGCTATAAAATGTGAATTATGACTAATTTTTATCATTACTAAAGTAATACAATAGGGTTAGGATTCAAAATTTCAATTGAATTTCAATTGAATTGAAATTCAAAATTTGAAATTTTACATAAGCAACAGTAAGATACCAGGTTTCTTTCTGTTTCTCAATATTTCCCTAATCCTACTCCATTACCCACCCACAAAAAGATCCCACACATTAAAAGAAAAAGTTATTTAAAATCATTATATTTTCAAGCTCTCCGGCATTCCTGGCATGGAGAGGACATTTAGACCCTCCAAAGAAATGGTGGTAGTGGCTGTTTAGGTCATTGACAGGGAAATTATTATATTTTCAGGGATTTGTGAATTTAAGCATAAATGATTGCTTGAAATGTTTGGGCTTTGCAAATGGGAAGGCTTGTTGCTCAATTTACTAATTTATTTTGTGATCTGTGACTAAACTGAGTAAAAATGCAAATAGTACAAGCCCCTTTACGTTTTATCACCGGATCAGTTTACTGATGGGAGGAGAATCAGAATCACTGAGCACTGCACCTTTCCCCATTGCTGAGGAGGCTAGTGGGGCACTAAATGCAGCCAAAGGGAAGACTGTGGCAAGATAGCTGAGCTTCACACAGGGGGGTTTAAATGAAATCTATTTATTTTAGGTTTAAAATGAAGTTGTTCTGGCTCAGCTTTATTGGCTATTGTGATGGCACAAACAGGTCTGTTCCCCATCACCCAAGACAATAAACTGCATTACTGTTAGGTGGCAAACTTGGGCAAAAAGCAAAGTGATTGGTAAAAGCTGAATGAGAAATACTGAAGGCTTAAAGGGGCCCCATTTCAGTGCTTTTTAAAAAAGTGCCTATGCATTGTGGGTATTTGAATTTTTTATTGCTTTCCCTGTTGCACCTGCTGTTTAGACCGAATTTTGCTTCACCCCATTTTGCTGACAGATTTTTTAAAAAAATAAATCAACTCAAGAATGTATTTCTTTCATGTTTTCCCCATCAATATTGTTAATGGGAACATGTTGGCAAAGGAAATGATATAGTAGAAGTCCATTGCAATTCAGTTGATTACTAGATGGATTTGGATATATCACAAGTCAAATTCCATAGCCAATATTGACTTTGGACCTCTGGTTTCATCTGGTCCAATTTCTTGATTTTACAGATAAGGCAACTGAGTCCAAGAAAGTGATCTGACTTTACTCAAGATGTATGGGTAATAAGTGTCACAGACGGGATTTATATCAAGATAATTTGACTCTGAAAGCTAGTGTTCTTTCTATTACGTCTCAAAAAGACTAGTTAATAATTATATTAATAATAATAATTATCATTTATATTGTGCTTTGAAATATGCAAAGCACTTTTACATGCTATTTCATTTGATGCTCATAACAATTGTGTGCAGTAAGTGTTATTAATATACCTTTGAAGAAATTTTGGCTAAGAGAAATCTAAGTGCCCAGGATCACAAGCTAAGTATTTGTGGGGCGGGGTGGAGAAAGTAGGAAGGAACTGAATTTAGGTCTTTCTCACCCTAAATCTGGGACTCTATCCACTGATATTTTCAATTAATATATTCTAAGCTGTTCTGTAGATATATTGTTTATCATTTTCAGTTTTATTTGACTTGCTTGATCCCATTTGGGATTTTCTTGGTTGAGATACTGGAGTAATTTGCTATTCCTTGTTTACTTCATTTTACAGATAAAGACACTGAGGCAAATAATTTAGTGGCTTGCCCAGGGCCACACCTTCAGGCCCTGTACTATCTACTGTGCTAATTGCCTCTGTAGATGTAGGATAGCATTTATAAGATTCTTGGTGGTGGTTTGGGATTGTGAAAATAGAAAGGAAGAAAGAATTAGAAAACTTTTCCTTTGGAAGAGAATCAGAGCATAAAATCATCATTTCTTTGGCTCTCAGAAATATTCAAGTTCTGACACGGTGACAAGGTTTAGACCATCATTTGTTTGCTTTTCCTTGACCACATTTCAATTTAATCAAGTTCAGTGAGCTGCAGAGTTACACTCTAAATCTTCAGTTGACCCAAAAAAAGGTACTCCTTCCAAGTCTGGAAACTTCTGTACCTCTTATGGCCTTTGTATATGGAACTGTTAAATAGGTCATGCCATAATCATAGTTTTTGTGTGTGTGTGTGTGTATGTGTATGTGTGTGTGTGTTTTTTTTTTTTGTTTTGTTTTGTTTTTTGTTTTGTTTTGTTTTCCTGGTAAGAAAGCTTTGCATATAAATATGGCTCCATGCAGAGGTAGTCCATCTGGTTTCATACCCCACCTCTTACATTTTCATTTGTGGGACTCTCATCAAGTTTTTCATTTTCTCTGGACTTTTTTTCCTTGTCTGCAAAATCAACATGCTGGTGGGAAACTTTCAGCCCATAGGCCATATAAGGCCTTTGAAATTATTTGCATAATCAACAACTGCTATTCTGGGCTAAAAGCTAAGTAGAATAACTTCCACTGCTTGAGTTCTATAGGTTGACAATACTATATGGCCCTCAAGTGATATAAGTATCCAAATGGCCCTTGGCAAAAAAGGTTTCCCAGCCCTGGCCTAGGAGATAGGGCTCTGCATTTGGAGTTAGGAAATTTAGGATTAAATCGAATCCCACTCAAGACCATTGCTAACTTTGGGACCTGGACCAAAACACTTAACCTCTTTCTGCCTCACTTTCCATATTTATAACATGAAGGTGTCAGACTTGAATACTTTTGATGTCCTTTCTACCTTTCAACCTATGATCTTGTGACTTAAAAGGCTTCCAAGTCTAAATCTATGATTCTAAATGCCTCATTCTAACCAGTCAAAAAAAAGTATTTAATGTATACCTAGTATGTAGGTCAAAGGCTATACTAGGAATTCAAAGAAGTTTCCTGCCTCCTTGAGAGGAGCTTTTCAAATTGTTGGGAGAAACAAAATTCATTTATAGGAAATAGAGAACAATATAAAATTAATATATAATCAAGTGCTAAATGGTGTGTCAGTGTCTATAAATATTCTAGAGAGTCAGAAAATGAATTATGGGCTCATGGAATCAAACTTTCTGAATCCTTAGGATTGTAGTGAATATAAAATTTGAGTGAGGCTGGGAGATCAGGAAAACAAATCTGGATGAATTATAGAGCTATCAGCAGTTGGAGTAAGTGTGGACAGGTGGGTAGAGCATCAGGAGAGCAAGAATGCAGGTGTTTGGTGGAAATCTAGACAGAACGGAGTATTAGTATTCTCTCTGTTATTTTTTTCCCTCTTCATTCCTTCTGTACCTTCAATCTTTTGCTTTCTTCTTTTCTTGAAGAAACCTTCAACCTTCTTGCATGGTAGTACCTGGGACTAGGGAAGGTTTTAAAATCTTGTCATTATAGTTGTTTGTCTCCTTCAGTTCAATTGAAAACCCTCATAATGAGCACAGAAGGCTAAAATAACATTCAATGCAAATTGGTGGGGAGAAAATTCCAATGGTGCTGTAAACCTTCATTAAGATAGCAAAGATGTAACTTTTCTCTCTATCTCTCTCACCCCAAGCTTTCTCCTATGACCTAATCACAGAATAGGATGTCAAATCTCTTCATACTCTTAAGTTTGACCTCTTCCCTTAAGAATTGAGTTTTGACATAAGCTTTCCCCTGCCTATAATTTCTGGATCCTTAGAGATATTTTTCTTCTAAGACTTTATTCTTAGAAAAAGAAAAAAAAAATAACTAAGACATGCTTTTTGTTTCTGCAAATTATGCTGTTCTTTCCAGTTTTGTATTATAATAGATATATAATGGATATATGAAGCAGCTACATATTTTAAGCTAAAACAAAAATTTATATATTTTGTAAGATTTTGTATTTGTTCTTCATGGAAAAGGGAGGTCACTGGTATAAGAGGGAAAAAATGTGTTTGTCATCTAAGTCATTTGGAATTATTGTGCCTTTGGATGAATCCAGTTTTTAGTTTCCAAGGAGAATCTTTGAACCTTCTCTGATACCTCCTTGGAATTGAGAATTCCCAATCTGAAAGAGTCAGTAATTTGGTCAAGCAGAGTCTCTTGCATATTAAACTAGGCAATCAGATCTAGTCCCTGGGGAAGTTAATTCACAGTTGACCACACAATGACAATGCAGATAACTAAGGGAAATAGATTATAAAATTTGATTGGTATAACAAACAGAGCCATCCTCGGAGTATGCAACACACAGTAGGAAAGGTGTGATCAAATATTGTGGGATTTTATTTTTCTAGTGAATGAACTTTCTAGGTCATGTCTAAAAGTGGGGCTTAGAGAAGGAGGGTTGGGGGGAAAATCAACTCTCAAAAACATCTTTACACCAACTATTATCCATTAAGTAATAGAGAGATCTTATGAGCAATACACTGTAAAAGTGGAAAGCTAAATTTTATTAAATCTAAGGATATATGTTACCCACTCTAACTTTATTAACAATAATGAGGATAGAATTGAAAAAAAAAAGTTAAAATGCAACTTTAACTTGATTGTTCTGTCCATTGATGGGTACTAGTATAATTGCATACTAAGGAAATGATTTTTAAAAATTCAACAGAAAGAAAATAAGATACCTAATCACTTATTTTGACTCTTTCCATCTTATGTTTTTCAACACTTACATAAGCTTGTGAAAGACTATGAATAAAGGAAGATACCAGTTCTATAAGATAGTCATATTTTTAAACAACTCTTTGAATGAAGAACTAACTCAAGTGAAAAAAAAAAACTGGGGTTAGACGTTTACCCTCAAAAGTAAACTGCTAGCTATTTTTTTTTGCCAAATCTACTTCATATTTTAAAACAAATCCATAAATCCTAATTGATATCATTTGACTAAAACATGTAATCTCTTAATGCACTACCAATATATTTTCTTGACATTAAGGTATAAGTGTTTTTATTATGAATATTGACTTAACTCCAGACGTATTTGATGATGATATTGATGATGACTTGTAACTTGTGGTTTCTCTCAAAATCAGAAAATTAGTCTTGGGTCAATGTCATGAAATTCTGCAAACAATTACAAAACACTTGTTATGCTTAAGGCACTATTTTAGATGTCTACTTCTCTGTCTTCTTACTTACCAGTGTCTATCCATACCAGTGAGTATGGTTATTGTCTGAATTGATCATAAACTCTCATTAACTTTTATAAAATGTGTTTTAAAGCTTAGCTCTTCTCATTATTAATATTTAAACCCACATGTGACACAACCCTGACTGAAGGGTAATTTGTCCTTTAGGTCTAAGGCAATTTTTAAATAGTGATTAGTAGGAAACATTCTTTACTGAATAGTTCTTTATTTTTAGTCATTTTAAAATATGTATTTATTAAGTACTTACTGTGCCCACAGACATAAAAACTGTGTGAAGATTCTAGAGTAAGAAAAGTTCGAAAGCATGTGTTCCCTGCCTTTAACAAAGCTAGCATGCCATCAAGGACAGCTGAACAGAGTTAAAAGTACTGGAATTGGAATCAGTGAAATTTGGATTCAAATTCAACTTCTGTCACTAACTCCAGCAAGTTATTTTGTCATCCATTCCTCCATCCCTCCCTCCCTCACTTCAGTTTAGAGTATACAAGGTGTATGTGCATCATATTATCTATAATACTTAACTCACAAGATTGGCGTAAGGCTCCTTTAAGATAATTATGTAAGATTTTGGAAATATCAAAGTGCTATCTAAATAGTCACCACGTTACTATGTGGCAGTAAGAAAAATAATGCCAAATAGCACTAATAGGTATAGAATATATTACAACATTTGCTTCAGGAAGGAATGGGAAACAAGGAAATCCAAAAGAACTCATCAATTATCATTATAAAATAAATTAAAAACCAATTAACAAAGAACTGATACAGCTCTCCTGTATTCTAAAAGCTTAAGTTCTTAGGGGGGAAAATAAAATGTGGGAAATATGATTACTATCATATTTTCATGGAAACAAAAAATTGAATTTCTAACAACAAAGTCCAGGTTCAACTCCTTTCCAGTTTTTGCTTTGCCTTATAGAAGTGGGATCTTAGTTGTTGAGTAAATGATTGAAGGTGATGCAGAAAGATTCACCTAGAAGATTGAAAGAAGTGATCTTGAAGTAGAGGTCACTTGGCATATTTCAGATTTTCATAGAAAAGGACTCCACTAGGGTTGTTTGCAGAGCAATCTCAGTAGAGTGACTTTGGAGAACAGTGGGTGTATTCTTGACCAAATGTAACTTTGCAGACAAGTATGTTCAAATTCTTTTCATTTTATCATGAGAACTGAGAAGGCTGAGACTCCCAGATTATACTATTACCTGACTCAACTGTATTCAGTTTATAAAGTAAACTGTATTTTAAAATACTGTTAATTTTATTGTGAATGTCTCTCCACAAAGTTGGAGCAATCACTACTCCCATAGACCGTTATGTTAAAAGAGACAAGAAATGAAAAAAAAAAAAAAAGAAAAAAAAGAAAAAAAAAAAAAACAGTAGTTGGACTCATCTGTGTAAATGCCGTCAGATAGTTTATTGGCAGGTTTTTAGAGGTATAGGTTGGATTCCATTGACTCCCAAATTTATCCTTACAAAAGATTGGTACATAATCTACTATTGAGATTTTTTCCTTTTTGATAATTCTTGTGTAGCTTTGATTTATATTGAAATATAAATGTCTCTGGGTGCAGATGTTAAATTGTGATCAATGATTTATTTATTGTGATGAATTAAGGATTTGAGTTTTGATAGAGAGAAGAGAGGGAGAGACCTGGATGCATTTGGGCACCTTACCTGTGAGGAGATGATAGAAGAATTTAGAGAAAAGGTAGCTTGGGTACTGAAATCAAATTTCTGTGACCTTGCAACCTTGACTAAGGTCAGTCCTGTTTGTTCATACAGCTGTTATGGTGGAAATGTTGCTTGAACTGAGAGTTTCTGCTGTTTTGTTTCAGTCATTTGCAATTGATAGTTTCTTCATTTTGGGCTTGACATCTTTTTTTAATCATAGACTCTTCTGTTTCTTTGATTGCTGATTTCTCCTCTGTTCATATCAAGATGTTAATGGGAGCTTAGAGGATGATATTCTTAGAAAAGAATCTTGCAAAATATTGCCAACCCAGTTTGTTTCTATCTCCTCCAATGGATTCTGAACTAAAAGGTGTATGCCAACTTTAACTTTTCATTTTCTTGCTTTGCCTTAAAAATGAATGTTATTAAAAGTTATTTTTATCTATATACAAAAAATTTTGTTTTCCCAAAGTCTCATCTTTAAAGTCATTGATTTAAAATTGTGATGTAAAAACTAAGAGATTTTCAGTCCCAGAAGTTCTCTTACCCTATAATTTTTGTTTAAGAATAATTATTAGGATATCTAATAAACATGAGTAATCTTATCTTCTTGTATCATCTATTACTTTATAAATGATCTGCTTCAATTGTAGATTTTTAATTAACTAGCAGTATTTTTCTAAAGTTTCCAACATTACATTGTTTATTAAATATTGTTTATATTAATGTTTATTAAACATTATTTATATTAGTGCCATGACATTCAGGTTTCTTGAAAACAGTAAATAAAGCTGTAGGCCACAGCTATCTATATATATTTCCATCTATATTATTTCAACTGCTGAATAGCATTTATTTTGTAATTGATGGTTATCAGCTTGTAATTTTCGCCTATTTATGCTTTGAAAACTTTAGTTTTCATTATTTTTTTTGGTGATTGATCCTCTATATTTCCATGGAGTTATGGGAGATGATGGTGCAACAAAGAGAAGTGATTTTCATTTAAGTGGCCTCTTCTTTGATATGAGGGGAACATATTCTTTGTGGACAACTTTGGCCACCCTTAATAGCACTGACTGGTTTTAGTGAAAATCTAAGATGCTTGGTGGTTTCACTTGCCCCAGTGTGTTTTCCCTTAGTCATGCTTCTGCTACCAATTTCATGACAATAAGGCATTCATACAATTGAAGATGTCTTGGAAGTATTTCATGACAAGTTATGTTTAATGAAGTCTCTGCCTTATAGCAAACTTAATTCCTTGTTGGCTAAGTCTCTTCTTAGGCTTAATTGGTTGTATCTGAACTTCATTATAACTGCTCTTTTTATTAAATGCAGAGCTAAGCATAAGGTCAAATTAAAAGCTAACACTAAAATTATGTCCACTAGTTAACAGTGCTCTCTACACATTTTATCCAATCTAAAGTAACTGTCTGTGATTACATTTATGTAATGTATCTATACACATATACAGTTTTGTACATCACATATAATGCATGTAAGTGCTCCCTGTTTACCAGTCCTCCTACCCTTATAAAAGACTTGAGATGATCATAGATCACAGATTATCAATGTGATGGGATAGAGAAAAGAAGTGGAAGTCAAGAGACTTGGGACTTGCTTGGGCTGCTCTGTTCTCTCTCTGCATCTAATTTTCAGTGTTACTTAGGATTAACTCTGGTGTTCAGTTGCCAAATGTAAAAAGCAGTGTCTAAGGTCACTTCCAGCTCTAACATTGCAAGAGTTTTATTCTCCAGACTGTAATATAGAAAACCAGGTGAGGTAGATTTTTTTCTCTTAACACCCACATGATTTTTTTTAAAAATGTAGAATCTGGGGCTAGGGGGTGGGAGAAGAGAGAATCCTTAACTAAGAAAGTTTAAATGCTTAGTGCGCCAGTTAGAAATAATTTCATATAACAGTCAGACAGACAAATTGTGCGGATTGTCTGTATTTCTTAAAAAAAAAAAAGTCTGGCCTGGAGACTAAAGTAAATCACAAAAGTGATCTCAAGTGAACAGAGATAGATTTCTGGAATACGGTGTGCAATGAAACCACTGACCTCTTATACAAGGGTTCATGTCTTTTTCTACAGAAACAGATGGGTAATAGCATAATGCTGAAATCATGCTCTATATAATATGGACCTAGTGATTGCAGACCTGATTGCTTGCCATATGGTTGCTGAAGGGTTGAAGAGAAAATGGGATGATATGCAAACCCTTAAAAGCAACATTTTTATTGAATGGCCATTACATTAAAACCCAAACTCTGCAAATGAAGGCAAGAACTGTGGTGAATAATGATGAAATAACAATGCAATAAAAGAAGCGGCAGAATAGTATGTATTTTGTTTTCAATATGCAAATGAATGGCAGTCTTATTTTTGTCACTTTGCCGAGCATGATTATGAGCATTAGGTGGTAAGTTGGTAAGACATAAATGCCTTTAGGGCAGAAATAGTGTCTTTTCGGAGCATTGTTGCATTCACTAGGTCATATAGGAGAAGAAAATAATCACTTGTCCCAGAGGAATTGGATTTGACTGGGAAGCTACCTACCTCACTGTCTATGACCAGTTGCCTCTGTGAAGTTCAGTGTATCAGCAGGAAGAAAGTGGTTAGATTTCCCTGAGATTCAGGATGCTGCACCTTTAAAAAAAAAAAATCTTTTCCTTTTAAGTTTCCTTGTGTGGATTTAGCCATCTCTTCACTGGTAGCTAACAGGTGTATGGGATAAGGTGAAGGCTATTTTTCACAGTATATTGTAGTTTAACTCAACAGCAGAGGTCTCTTTTCCAAAGCACTTGAGTTTTAATGCCTTAAACAGAACAGAGTAACTGTTTTTTGAACTTCATTTTAGTACCTCATTTCCCATTTCAAGGCTCCATTTTTGCTGTCTTCTTAATGAGTATCATTCCATCATGGAAAACTTAAGCATTTGTGCTGTGAGAAATGTGGCTCAGATGCTTAAGACTGAACCTGGAAGATAATGGAGAGAGGTAAATGCTCCCTGTTTCACAGAGAAATAAAACATAAAACCTTAGTTCCATATGTAAGTAGTGCTGTTTTGCCCCAGAGTCAAACTTGAGCTATGCAATGCTGATGATTGTTGTTAGGATCAAATAAGATAATATTTATAAAGCACCTGGCACATTTGTTGTTCAGCCATATTTGACTCTTCATGACCTTATATTAGGATTTTCTTGGTAAAGACATTGGAGTGCTTTGCTATTTTCCTTCTCCATTTGATTTTACAGATGAGGAAATTGAGGCAAACAGGGTTAAGTGACTGGACAGTGTCACATAGTAAGTGTCTGAGGTCAGTTCTGAACTCAAGAAAACAAGTCTTCCCTATTCTAAGGCCAGTGCTCTACCCACTGTATTACTTAGCTGCCGCATGATACATAGTAAGTATTTAATAAAATTTGTTACCTTATTTCATGAAAGAAAAAGAAAAAAAAAACACTTTACATCATTGTGGTTAAGAGACCTGGTTTCAAGTATGTTTTACTAGTTTCAGGGATTATGGACAAATCATCTAACCTGTGCAAGCTTTAGTCTCTTCATCTATAAAATGGGGATAATTATGCTGATACTATCTACCTAGGGGTTATTGGGCGGAGACCCCTGTCTGGATTGCTGTGTCAGAGAAATACAAAGTTTAATGATTAAATAATATGAATATCACATAGCAAAGACCTGGAAAACAAAATAGAAGTCCATCAATCAGGAAATGGGCAAATTGAGTTATATGAATGCAATGGAATAATACTGTGCTGTCAGTAGTGAAGATCATGATGAATACAGAGAAGCATGGACTGCGTTTCATGAACTTATACAGAGTAAAGTAAGCAGAGCCAAAAAGAAATACAAGCATGATATAAGTGGAAAGTACAATTGAAAAAAAATCAAAAGTAAATGTAACAAAATAATATATATCAAACACAAAAGTATATTCCTAATCCTTTTTTGTGGAGGTGAAAAATCAACAGTTGTTACATATTTTTTGTCCATGTTTTGTGACTTTTCCATGTATCAATCACTTGTGCTGATTTTTCCTCTCTGTTTTTTTTGTTTTTGTTTTGATATTTTAAAAATATTATTTATTATATGACCTGACTAGTCATATCAAGAAAAATAATTTAGAAAATATCATATTCCTCAGAATATACACCCTCATTAAGTATATTGATACTCTCTTAGTCATTCAGGGGATGACTATCCAGGCTGTGAGTTGTCCAGGCTGTGTCTTTTCCCCTTTATTTATGCTCTTTGCCTTCTCAATATTGTCATTATTATTAGCCATATTTTTCAGGAGAGCATAGTCTTGCCTGAATGTTGAAAGTGGGTGGTTTGCATTATCCTAGTCCTCTAACAAACAGGACCTTTACCTAGTGATTAGATAGGTGAAAATGTATTGACCACAGTGAATTTTATGACTATTTCTGGGTTTCTACTTTACATAACTGAGATAGTATACAAGTTGCCAGAAACCCTACTTACCACTAGTAAAGCTTAATTTGCACCTTCCAGTAGAGAATAACTCCCACTGGCGTGATTGAAGGTTGTATATGAAAGCCAGATTGCTAGAATGCTAACATGAACCTGATAAAACAGAAGACCCGTGTATCAGATGCCCTGAAATTTTGACATCCTCTTTATTAAAGGTATTCTTACCAGGTAGCTCTAGCCTCCATAGAAATCCTGCCTTGAGTTGGCTAATGAATCTCAGATAACTTTGTCAAGAATACTTGATTGGGTTTATGGGAGAGGCAAGAAAGAAACTGTGAGACTTCTGAAGAAAATATAGCTTTCTATGATTAGTCACTGTTAAAAGCAATCAGTAAAGTCTGTGCTCTATGAACCTATGTGCCCACTCTGGTATGGTAGCAGGGGACTTATGTGCCTTCATAATCCCATTTTCTTTTGCTGGAAGAATAAGAATTAAGAATGTTTCTAGCAGTGTTCAAAGAATTCCCATCCATTTAAATGAACCTCAGGATTGCTAAGCTTTTCATCAGCCTCATTGCCTTTATTACTTTCCATGGCCTAAAGATATATGACAAGTGTAGGACAGTATTTAAGAAGCTTTATGTGTGGTGAAAGGGATTGGATGTATGTATGTGTGTGTGTGTGTGATGAGAATTTCCTTCTTGTCTAGAAAGCTGATTTTGATGTAGTTTGACTAGTGACATAGCTTCTATGTGGAAGACTATAAGTTTTGCATAAGTTTTAAGAGCCCAGGCTGACCTATTTAACAGGCATCCAGTGTTACATAATGTATTTAGGTCAAGTATTATGTTTGAGCTCCTCATCACTCTTGTAGGAGTCCAGCTTTCTGGGAAAACCACAGGTACATTACAGATACAAATATAGGCCAAGGGATGTTGTCACATATTGAAATGTTCTAAAACTCTATATAACATAATTATTGTGTCACCTGGTAACATCACCAGAGTTAAAGATTTAAGTTTCTGAAACCCTCCTGGTTTTATTTCGAGATTTTAATATCACATATTTAGTATGCTTTGAACTGAATTGTTTTTATGTTGGTAGAGAAAAATGCTTCTGGATATGGTTAGTATCCATAATAATGAATAAATAATAAAATGAATTTTTCCAATAGCGTGTTGCTACTTAATTAATGACAAAGATTTGAAGTGGATTTCCAAGGTTTAGGGATCCTCCCCAGCAAAGAACAGTGATTTCTAGGTTGAAGTCTGAGTGTTGACAGTGGTGGTATTTTAATATACTGAAAAAATAAATCATGGTATGGGATAAAAATGCTTCAGATCATGGGTCTAAAGACCTGAATTACATCCAAAGTGCTCTACTTTTCAATTTATGAATAAATCCCTTAATGTTGTTCAACTTCAGTTTGCTTACCTGTAAAATTGGGATAATAATTTGTTGTTATTCAATCCTTTTCAGTTATGTCCACCTCTTGGTAACCCCACTTTTTTGGTATTTTCTTCTCCAGCTCATTATACAGATGAGCAAATTGAGGCAAACAAGATTAAGTGCCTTGCCCAGAGTCACACAGATAATATGTTTCTGAGGCCTGATTTGAATTTAGGAAGATGAGTCTTCCTAACTTCAGACCCTGGAGTCTATCCACGACACCACCTAGCTTCCCAAGGGGTAATAATGCTTTCATCTAATTTATACCTTGTGCTTTGAAACCAGAAAGTTACAAGAGGCAGAATATATGTATAGAGCACTGGAATTCGAGCAAAGAAGATCTGGTTTAAATCCTACCCCAAATTAATTCCCCAAATGATCAATATTTATATTGTAAATGCAAGTGTGTTTCTATAGAAATTCACAAAATAACTTACACACACACATATGCATATATACACAAAATATATACATATATATATATATATATATACTAAATGTATGCTTGCTAAAAAGTATTTTATGGAGAACTGGAGAATCACACAGGGCAAGTAGTCACAAGATGATCAGAAAAAATGATACAAGAACATGCTCATGATTTCTCTTAGAAACTTTAGAATTGATATCACATGGGAGACATTGGCACAGGACCACCCAGCATGGCATGCCCTCATCAGAGAAAGTTCTGTGCTCTATGAACAAAGCAAAATTGAAGTAGATCAAAAGAAATGCAAGATGCAGAAAGTTAGAGGAGTCACCTCAAATGTTCAGAGGGACTATATTTGTGTGTGACCTGTGGCAGAGCATTCCAAGTTTATATTGATCTAATCAGCAGCCATTCACACACACTGTAACTCAACTCTTAACATAGTGATTTCATTTTGGTCCTCTTCAAGAACAAAGGGCAACAATTTAATCACATACAACACACACACACACACACACACACTATTTGAATTCTATCCTTCAGTTGCAATGATATTAGCTCAGAAAATTTATTTTGAGATTTATTATTAGAAAATAATTTTATAAATCATATCGTTCTCTTTTTAACAAGAGCAACAACAAAAAATCCAAACACAAATCTTACGTATTTATGAACATATTCAGAGAAATAACAAAGATGTCAAAAGACTTTCTAATATGGATAACTGAATTCAGATAAATTATAATTAACCCCAATTCATATAAAAAATAAATCCAACCTAGAGATATTAAGTAATTTGCTAAGATCATTCAGTTAGCAAGCAGCAGTATAATATATAGCTAACTTTGTTTTAAAGTAAGAAGTGTATAGGAACTTTTTATAAAGGTCTTCCTTCCAATTTATACCTCCCCCTCATAAATTGCCAATGTTACATATATGAACATTAGTTATCTTAGCATATCATTAAGGACCTCATTGGCTAATCTGTGCATGGGGGGATATTTTTAGGTGATTATCTAGTCTCTGAGAAAAAAGCATGCTGAAATCCTGCCAAAGCTATTTAATTAATAACTGAATTCATGTCAAACTTTGATTTCCTTTGTTTTTTCACATTTATATTAAGGTCATGTACTATGTATATTTATACTGAAGCAGCAAGCTCTATGTTACTATTATTTTTGTTGATTAAAATCTTTAAAATTAAGGAATTTCCCATTATTCTAAAAGTAAAATACTGGTTCTTTTCATTTATAGTTTCTGATAATTCAAAATTACAAATTGAATTAAAGTCTTTTCAGAATTGTTTTCTACTTTTAGAAAGTTTTTCCTTTTATAATCTTAAATCAGATGTCAATGTTTCTGTTTTTGTTTGTATAGGGTATTTTCAAAATTCAAACTTAAGAATGAGAACTGAATAGGTTGATTTTCATTGTGTATTACTTATAGAAAAAATTAAAAGTCTGATCCAAACTCATGAAATCCAGATTAAACAACAAATAAAAAATTTTAGATAACATGTTTGGAAAAATACTCTTCTATTTGGTTTTATAGAAAATATTGCTTTAAAAAAAGCAAATATGAACTATTTCTGAAATTAAGCCTGATAAAAATAATGTCTCTATTTAACATGGCAATTTTATATAAAAAGGAGGAAGTTTAGGCTGCATAACTGAATATGATTTTTTAAAATAATAAACAAGCCATATTTAAAACAAAGAAGAATGAGACGAGGTACAGATAACACAGAAAAGAAAGCAAAATTCTCTGTGTGAATCTTTATGGTAGAAAGCACATAGTTCTTAGTATTTCAACCATCAGTCAACATCCTGTTAAAAAAGATCAGCATTTAGTTCTACTCTATTGCTTTAGCTTTACAATTTGTTTTAGTTGGAGTTTTTATTTCTATGTCTTCAAATTTCTTTCATTTATTTTCCAAATAGAGTCCTAAGGCAAAACTTTTTGAAGATTTTTCAGAGAGTTCATCTTGGGTTTTAATATGTTTAATAAGCTGTCCCAAAGATAAATTAACAAATCTGTTTTATTATTTTTATTTTATTTTCAGTTCCAAATTCTTTCTCCTTTTCATCCTTGCCCACTGAAAAAGCCAGAAAACTAAATCCATTACTAATATGTATAGACATCCAAAACACATTTCTGCATCAGCCATGATCAAGGAAAGAAAAAGAAAAAACTAAGGCTCCTTCCTTCTACCTCTAAATCTTTTAGAGCTCCCCTCTTTTCACATGGCTCTCCCAGCACCCCAAGTCTCTTCATTATGATTAACTGCACTTCTCAGGAAGCAACAGAGCCCAAGACAACATTCTTATTCTAATGTGTGTTAAATGACTCACAGCAGTGTGAAGGAATCCATTTCTGTAAGCATTTCCAACCTTTGAAATACACAATCTGCCAAATTTTTATTGGACTCCATTCAACTGGGGGAAAAAAAATCCCCAAACAAAAGCCACCTCTTCAGGTCTCACGGGTGTGTGTCTTTTAGGTTCCAACTTCATTAGACTTGCTTTGGTACAAACCCATTTATTTGGAGATGCCTTAACATCAATGATTTCTATATATTTAAATGCCTTACACTCTGCTAGCATCATTGTCATTATTACCATTATTCCTTGAAGTTCTTTATAATGGCCAAAAATGCTTAATTCAGGAAACTGCAAAAAATCAGGTGTACTGCATTTTTGGTTCTGGCCTGTTGATGTGCAATTAAAGATTGCACATGATACTGAAGGGAATTTGCTTGGTCCCCAGTGACAAGTGGAAGTACAGTGAAGGTAGTTTATTTTTGCCACTTCTTCAATTATGTGGAAGGGAAATAAGTCAGCAACAAATTTATAGTTTTTACTTAGCTAATTGTGCACACATTTTTAGCCAAAGGTTGCACAATTTACTTAATGTATCACTATAAATGATGACAGTCTGTAGGTCAGATTGATTGGAGAATAGAGCCAGCTTATTCTACAAACTGTACTGTCCAAATTAAAAGCCAGTATCACTCAGTGGAAGTTGGTGGCCATAATTTAGGCAGCATTAAAACTGAAGCTTAGGTGCCTGTAGCAATCTTCTATCAGCTTGTGCAAGTCAATATGTAACGTGGGCAGGCTCCTTCTTCCAAACTTCACTGATTTTGAACAGGGAAACTGGTGATCTCTTTTCTTCCTCCCCCTCCTAACCCCTAGAGTTCTAAGTACTTTCATGACACTCCAAGATGTCTCTAATTATCTCAAGAGATATCATGCAAGTCTTCATTTTTTTTTTTCAAAATTGATTTTAATTAGCTCTAATTTCTAAAAATCTAGGCCAAAGAAGATTTTTTAGGCGAAAATAGTTTGGGGTGGGGAGGGGAGGAGTGGGAAAAAGAATTGTGAATTCAAATTCCCAAAAGCTTGCTGCCATATCTCTTGTAGCCTTGTAGCAAGCTTGGATTTTTTAGCTGTTAATTTATACAAATAACCAGCATACCTCCTATATATACTAGCACATTTTCTCAAGCATTAATGTGTTAACAAGGTATTATGTACAGAAGGGAAACCTGGTTACTGGGTTTTTTATTTTCATTTAAAACAGACTAATGGAAAGCTAAAGGATTCTTAGGGAGAGTGAGACAGAACGTCAGGCACATTAGATTTAAATGGTTTGAGGATTTTTTTTTTTTTTTTAGTAATGTCTTCCCTTCCACCCTCTAATTTACTAGGCAATACCTTTTTTTCCCAGAGTTATCTAGTATAAGGTGGCCTGAATACCAGCCCTTTCAGTTGTATTTAAAGCAGATTTCTTGGTATTTCTTGTATGATTCACAAGAGACCTTGACAATAACAATTTCCTAGCAAAGATAATATCTGATATAGTTGCATGCATTTTCAAAATATTATATTCCTTTAAATGATCACTAAGAGAGACCCTGATGCTGATCATCTGCTAATGTTAATTTTCACAAATTATTTAACCTTCCTGAACTACAATTTTTTCATCTGTGAAATGGGACTGTTGGTCTCTGAAATTTTATATGACTGAATCTGAGATACCACAGTTTTTATAATAAATCTTTCTTTATTTGAAGTATTTGCTTATTAATTTTCTTGGCTTGTGATCACTTTAGTGTAAGGAATTACTAGTAAAGAAACTGTCTGGCAGCAAAGACTTGCAATTGATCTGGAATATATAGACCTAAAAAGTTCCCCGAGATAGCAAGAAGTTTATTGACTTGCCTAGGATCAAACAAATATATGTCAGAGTTAGGAGTGAAACTCCCATCCCAACAACATTCTATCCATCACATTACATCACATCACATCACATATCCTAGCATAATGGATAGAGACTAGACCTTGTCATCAAGTAATTCTGGTATCTTAGGGTGGTATCAAAGTGACTCTAGTGTTATCTTAGTAAGCTATGAAGGTTTCTAACTTGGAGTTATGACAGTTTACTATCTTATAACTAAACTAGCTAAGTGAAGAAATTCTTTTTTGCTGAAAATTAGCAACTACATTGCAGATTTTATGACCACAGAAACTTGTAAGATAATCAAAACACTTATTAAACACCTACTACATGCCGACCCTGTTTTGGGAATACAGAGAAAAAAAGATTTTGCCCTCAATGGGTCTAATGGGAAACAGAAACAAAGAGGCAGATAGAGAGATAGATATGGTCAGATCTATTTATACTTTAGGAAGTTATTTGATAACTGACTAGAATTTAGGCAAAAGTGAAGAGAGATTTGAGGCAGGGAGACCCATCAATGGTCTATTATAATAGTCCAGGAATAAAGTGGTGAGAACTTGAATGAGCCTGGCGATTGTGTGTGGAAATAAAGAAGTACATAAACAAGAGATGTTGTGAAGGTAGAATCAGCAATATTTGATAATAGATATGATATATATACGTGTAATATATATATGTATATATATGCATATATATACATATATATATATACATATATATGTAGAGAGAGAGAGAGAGAGTGAAGGTGAGATAGCATGCAAAAATGATGCTGAGATTGTAAACCTTGGTGTCTTTGACAGTGATAAGTTCAGAAGAAGGGAGAATTTTAAGAGACAGATAATGAGTTGTATTTTGGGTATGTTGAGTTGGAGATGACTTTGTGAAATTTATGTTTACTGAAGGTATCAAGGTCATGATTCACATTGTAAGCCAATCAGTAAATATTTATTAAGTTCCTACAGTCTGTTGTGTCCTGTGCTAAACATTGATATGCAAAGAAAATAAAAGATAGTTTTTTATCTTAAGGAATTCTAATGGGGGAAACCACACATGAACAACTAAATGCAAACAAGATATATGTGGGCTAAATTTAGCATAGTTAACAAAGGGAAGACACTAGAATTAAGAAAGATCAAGAAAGAATGCTTGTAGATATTGGGATTTGAGCTGGGAGTTGAAAGAAATCAGGTAAGATAGAAATTGGAGAAAAGAGGAACCTTTTGGGCCCTGGAGAGAGAGCCAGAAAAATTGCCCCAACACTGGAAAATGGAATATCTTGTGCAAAGAACAGCTAGAAGAGTAGTGTCTCTGGATTGTAAAGTACATGGGAATTTTAAGGAGTAAAAACTGAAGGGGTGAGGTGCAGGAGGGGTTATGAAGGACTTTGAATGCCAAAAAGAATGTTTTAGATTTGATCCTGGAGGTTATAGGGAGCTGTGGAAGTTAATTGATCAGAAGATATGGAAGGAGAAAGTGACATGGAGTGCCCCATGAAATAAAATATTCATTGAAGTATTTATTTATGACTGTAGAGAAAAGGTTGACACCTTCTATTTATGGTTTATAATTTCATTCATTCAACAATTTAACAAACATTTAATAAAGCCATACTATTTGTAAAAACAAAGTGCTAGGGTGAAAAGATGGGGAAAAAATAGTCCATTTCCTATTCTTAAAGATAATATTGTTTAATGGGGAGGAAAGAAAGGGTAGACACAGAAGGGGGGGCAGGGAGGGAAGGAGAGACAGAGATACACAGAGAGACAGAAAAACAGGGACAGATACAGAAACAGAGACAGAGAGACAGATACACAGAGAGTCAAAGATGCAGAAAGAGAGATATAGAAATACACACAGAGAAACAGACATGAAGAAAGAACAAGAGGAACAGATACCAAGAGACAGACAGAGGGACAGAAACAGATACACAAAGGGTCAGAGACAAAGAGAGAGACAGAGATATACACAGAAAGGCAGACATACACACACACACACACACACACAGAGACAGACAGACAGACAGACAGACAGAGAGGCAGAGATACAGGAACATAGAGACAGAGAGACAGACAGAGACAGAGATAAAAACACAGAAAGAGAGAGACAGAGATACATACAGAGAGACAGACACACGGAGAGAACAAGAGAGACACACAGAGACAGAGACAGACTGACAGGAGACAGTGAGAGACAGAGACACAAAGAGAGACAAAGACACACATACAGAGACAAAGAGCAAGAGACACACACACAGACACAGCCAGAGAAAGAGAGACAAAGAGATAGATAGATAGACAGACAGACAGAATGAGGGGGGAGAAGGAGGGAGAGACAGAGAGATACAGAGAAACAGAAACAGAAACAGAGAGACAGAGACAGAGAGACAGAAGGACAAAGAGAGAGATACAGAGAGAGAAATAACACATTTACAAATAAGTGTAATATAGATGTATGATGGGATTGTGTAGGTAAAAAGGAAAGAGCAAGAACTTCTGAAAATCTAAGAAAACATTTATTAAGAACCTACTATGTGCTAGGCACTACACTAAGCACTTTACAAATATCTTATTTGATCCTCCTAACAACCATGAGAAGTGGGTGTGATTATTATTTTACATTTGAAGAAACTAAGTTAAACAGAGTTGTCCAAGATCACACAGTCTGAGGCTAATTTGAATGCAGGTATTCCAGATTCTAGATTCCAGGCACAGGACTCAATCCATTGCCCCACATAGCTTGTGATATCCTAAAGAAGACAATTTCCATATTGCCTTAGAGTTCACAAAACCTCTTTCTACCAGCAGTACTGAGGGAAGGAGTACAAGAATTATTACCTACATCTTACATTTTACAAATAAAGAAACTAAAATTCAGAAAGATTAAAGGAATTCTCCAATATCAAATAGTTAGCAATTACAGATCAAGGACTCAAACCCAGTTGAGAGGCCATGTGCCATGGTGGAGAGTGCTGAACTAGGTTAAGATTAAGAGGAACTGGATTCAAAATCACCTCTGAATTTTACTAGTTGTGTGATCTTAGTCAAGTCACCTAATGTCTATGAGCCTAAGTTTTATTTGTAAAATGAGGATAATAAAAAAAAATTTAAATGGGGATAATAGTATCTATCTCACTATCTCAATTGAGATATTGTATACAAAGTGCTTTGTAGATCTCAAAGGGCTTCCAAAATCCTTTTAGAGAATGCACAAGATTAAAACTATTTTCATAATAATACTAAGACTTCAATTTCCATTAGGGTAAATATTGATTGCTATAAGGAAACTGGGGCAGCTAGATGGTACAGAGGATAGAACACTGGGCCAAGAAGACATGAGTTTAAGTTTAGCCTCAGATACTTACTAGCTATGTGACCCTCGTCAAATCACTTAACCCTGTTTCCTCAGTTTCCTTATTTGTTAAATTTCTTTGACAGGTATCATCAGTTATTTTTTAAAGTGTAAAGGGATCCTAATACTAAAAAGTTTAGCAACTGTTCTTTAACATATTAGATAAATGTCAACTTTCAATTCTTCTGATTCCATGTTGTATTCACTGTAAAATACTTTGATCATAAGAAGAGCAAATGTTACATCTTAAAACCATGATGTAGGCTTTGTTTTGTTTTTAAGTTGCCAAGGATTTTTCCTCCTTAACTTTTAAAATATACTTATGGTTTTTGGTTGCGTTTTGTTTTTTTTCATTCCACAATTCACATTAAATTAATTTGTAAGCAGAGTATTTTTTTCAAAGCAGTATGTTTCCAGTTGTTTACGAGATATGAGACTAATGATTTGTTGTGCTCAGTTGCTCAAATGAGATTTGGATTTCAGAAGCATAACATTTCTGGTGAGTTACCTTTAGTAGGACAGATAGACTTTTTTTTTTTTTCTTCCTTAGAGGAATGAACTTAGAGCTTTTATTCTACCTCCTATTGAGAAGAGTGAAGTTGAATTTATAATTCCTCCCTTAGCTGAACCACACGGATTTCATCCTTTGCAAAATTCAAATTTAAAAAACTCAAAAGGGCAAAGTCAACTTGAATCCCTTCAAAATTGCTTAAATCAAGGACCTCGTGGGCTTGCAATTGTTTTCAAAGAGGTTTTGGTGAATTTCCAGTTGTCATCAATACATTCTCATGCTGTTTTAATAATATATGGTTCACTTGCCACATTATCTGTGAAAAGATTCTGAAAGAGCTAATTGGACTAGTCTCCCTATCTCTAGTCTTTGCTCTAGTTTTACCTTCTTTAAGAAACCTTTTCCAGTCCTCAATTTTAATGCCTATCCTCTAAGATTATCTCATATTCATGTGTGTGTGTGTGTGTGTTTGTGTGTGTGTAATTTGTACATAGTTGTTTGCATGTTGCCTCTCCAATTAGACCAAGTTTTTTGAAAGCAGGAACTAGTTTCTGGTTTTTGTTTGTTTGTTTGTTTCATTTTTTTTATTTTTTATTTTTTTACCTTTCTATGTATCCCAAGTACTTAGCACAGTATCTGGCACATAGTAGGCACTCAAACATTAATTGACTGAATCTTTCTAATCCATTGTTCATAATGCCACTAGATAAGTCTTAATGAACTATTTCATCCTTTTATTCTTTTGATCAAGCCCTCTATTGTCTAAATAACAAGTTCCAAATTTATTAATTTGTGGTTCAACAGTTTGACCTAGTGTTCTTTTCTAACCTTCTAGCTGGCTACTCCCTAATTCTAATTAGTCTAATCTATTTAAAGTCTCTAAGTATATGTTATGAATTCTTGCCTTTGCCTATATTCTTATCACTGTTTTCTCTATCTATCCAGATGTGACCCATCTTTTAAAATCTTCCTCCAATTGCTTTCTTTTTCCACCTTGGTTACTTTGAGATTGTATGGAAACACTTTTATTCAAAGCCTGGACTAGTCAGAATATGTGATTTATGTAGTTCTATAAAACCAAGTAGCACTAACTTTAAAGAATAATACATAGGGAATGAAAAATACAAAGTATGTTCACAAAAGGTCAATGTTATTAGGAAATACCATTTATTGTAATTTTTGGTAGTTCTAAATTTATTTTTTAAGTGGATTACTTAACTGGATTCTTCCAGAGGTAACTGAGGTCCACATTTCTTAGCCAGTGTATCATTTATGATTTCATTGGCTTGTACTTTACTGGTATGAGTGGTTGTTGAGCTCCAGCCAGGATGAATCAGTTTTTATCACAAGATGGAAGACTTCTTTCAATACTGTTATATCTTGATGTGTCTGTTTTCTCCTACTGGTTAAATACCAGTGATGTTTCAGGTGGTGAGCATACATTGAATGCTTTAAAGAGAAGAACAGTATGTAGCCCAGGACCCTTTAAAATCTGAAGCTTGAAATTGTGATAAAAAGGATGCAAGTGGACTATTTCACATTAACCTGACTCATTTCTCTTCTCTGTCTCTTCATAGTACCCCAAAGATATAGCAATGCAAAAGAGGAAACAAAGGAAGATGGAGGGAGGGACTTTTATAGGAGTCCTTTGTTTCATAGTCAGTATCTCTTTCTCTGTCTCTCTCTCTGTCTCTCTCTCTCTCTGTCTCTGTCTCTCTGTCTCTCTCTTTCTCTGTCTCTCTCTCTGTCTCTCTCTCTGTCTCTCTGTCTCTCTCTCTGTCTCTCTCTCTCTGTCTCTCTCTGTATGTGTGTATGTTTAAAATCCATATTTAACTTGACTTTAATTGAAAGTTCAAGAGGAATAAAGGATGTTTGGGCTGTCACATATAGGGAAGTATTTCTATCAAACAGGCTATTGAAACTAGGGGAAATGAATATGAAATGATGAACAACTGCTACTCTTAGTTATTTGGAAATCATATTGTTTTTAACTTACTAACTAGAAATATTGTGTGCTTCAGAAATCACAAAGTGTTAATTTAAATGGTGAAAACATAATCCTGACATGATGATATCAAATAAGGCTTTTTTAAGGAAAGGACTATTTTGGTTTCTGGAGGTAGGAGAATTTTTTATGAAGAAAATACTTCTTGCTCTTCAGGTGGTAAATTTAGATGTAGGCTGAATAGAATAAAAATGGCTTGTCAGAGAAGATTTTTTTTATTGATATCTTTCGTTTATCTTGATGCCAGTAATTAAATTGCTAATTATATGTTTCTGTTGTTGTGGTCATGCTTTTATTACGTAATTGCTCAAGTTTTCCTTGATCCTTTAACAGTATGTGTACATTAGCTAAATTTTAATGTATAGACACTTTGGAAGAAGGTCATTGACCCTGTTATGATTAGATAAATCAAAATAATCCCAACTCTTTCATAGTTATGTGGATTTGGGTCATATTTTAAACAATTTTGCAGATAACAGTTGGTCAGGGCTGTAGCAGTCATTAAGATGATATGTTCACATATTAGTAGTGGAAAAATATAGAAATAAAACTTTTATAAATGAATTTAGTGTCTCTTCCAGGAAAAATAAAATACATTAGCTTGAGGTAATCTGAAATATAAATTTAATCATTTGATGCGTGATAGGAAACTGTGTTTTCCATATTTACTCAAAAAAGTATTTGATTAGGTGATATATAATTCAGTCATCATGCTTTTTTTTTTTTGCTTTTGAGTTTAGGCATAATTTTTGTCAGTGTGTTTCAATGTATTCATGAATTTTTCTCATTTGTTTATTTTATGCAAACCATAAGAGACATTTTTCTCAGCGAAGATTGCCTCTTTATTTTATTTTGAAATATTTGTATATTTATTTCATTAAATGAGATAATGCTTTTTCTTATTAACATAATTTCCAGTACATTAAACATATTTCTCCACAGACAGAAGAGAGGAATCAAATTAAATGACAGTTAAATCACTTGCAGCAATTTCAACTGTTAAAAGAAATAAGTGTCTCTGTTTTCTTTGTGATCACGAGATGTGCTGTAAAGGGAAATGAAATACTAAGGAAAGAAGGGAAAACATAAAGAAATAATGACTGACTTATTGCAGTAATACCACTGAGAGAAGAAAAATTCACTACAAATAAAAGAGGAAATAATACAGTGGATTTGAAAGTTACCAAAATTCATTTCTTATTGATGAGTTCAGTGGAAGCCTAATACTAAGTAAACTGATGAAAAAATCAATGCAATAAACTACAGATGATGAAAGTTGAAATAAATACATTGTGTATGGAAGATCATTATTCTAAATGCCTTTAATTTTTTAATAATTCATTTCTTTGCATTTATTAAAAAAGGAATGCATTATATATTGCTTGACTCAAAATGCACTTAATAAGCAATGACTGTAGTTCAATATTTTCTAAATTATCTCCAAATAGTCTTTGTGACCAAGAAAATCATGATATTCCAAAAAGAAAAAAAAAAAAAAGGCTGCATTAGTCTCAGGTGAATCTTACTACTAAAAATGGTGAGGATAAGCATTGAGAAACCTGACATTTATGCAATACCTTTGGTCTGTGAATTATTATATTGTTTTCCCTAAAGAGAATTATCTTTAGGACCACAAAAGGGAGGGAATATATATTTTATATTTTTAAAAGTTGGAAATAGAAACTTAAAAAAAAAAAAAAGGAAATGGCAGTGTATCCTTAGATAAGAGAACACTTAACAACTAACACAAATTTATGGTAATGACAGGATATCCCAACAGTTTGCTCCATTCAGAGATGAAACATTACTTGGAATGGAGGTTTCCTAAATTTCTGAATTTGTAGGATGTGTTTGCTGACATCTTTCTTCCCTATTTCAAACAGCACAAATAAGTTAACTTTTACTAATTAAATCTAATAAATTGCTTAATTCAGTAGAGGTGAATACTAATGATGATGATGATATGACTAATAATAATTATAATAAAACATATCCAGCCAACTGTTTTACCAAGCTGATTAGTTATTTGACTCAGTAGAGTAACTCCTGCTTGCCCCCTGTTCCTCTCTTCTTTCAGTTATATTCTCTTTATTTCTTCCTCACTCTCCTGTTTTCTCTCCTTTTTCTTTCTTTATTACTCTTCAACTCAGCTTCTCCTTTCCTTTTTCATCTGTGACCAAACTTTAGTTACTCCTCTGAGATAGCCCTTTTCTAAGAAAAAAATTTTTTTCTGAGATTCTCTCTCTTTTTACTTTCAGACATTTGAAACTACTGCCTTGAAGAAAATATTCAACTGCCAGACTAAAATACGACATCTTAAGGTAATAATAATAATTCCCACTTTGATTCATACTAACAATTCCCAGTGTATCTGATGGCATAAACCTTCAGCTATGTTACTCTTATCTGTGCACTTACCAAACACTATATTTGGGAAAAGGAGAAAGATGGTCCAGGAAGGAACTGGATTTAAAATTCTCTTCGATATTCCCTATGTGCATTTTACTTATGCAATACTTTCTTTACTTCTCTCAAAGGGTTGCTGTGGGAAAGCCACTTTGAAAGCCTTCAAGCACTGAAGAAATGAATTATTATTAGCACTGTTGTGTTTCAACTTTAGTAGGTAGTTATATTTTAGATTTTGTATTCAGGATACAGGTGATGAAGCACAAGTACAGGGTACATCATCAAGATTTTGAATTAGGCTCTAAGCCAATTATGCCCCAGACTTATGTCAATAAATGATTCTGATGGTAGGGTGGGGTGGCAGTTAGGTGTAAGGTTCCTACCTTAACCCCAACATGTGAATGAGAGACAGCTCATATACCAGTGATGGCCAATAGAGTAAGAAGAGTAAAATGAATGAAAGGAATCAACTTTTAACTTGTTCTAAAGCACCAGAAAGACTAATACTGAAACTCAGTCTAATGCCTATTTGAATTTAAATTAATTTCAGTGAGATAAAATTACAGTGTGGGTCCATATGGGTAGTAGTTCCCATTAGTTGTATAGTCTGCCTCTCTATAGAATTTCCCCTAAAGGTATTTGAGTACTCTGAAAGAATAGGATATTCCCATAAAGAAGGGGGGACATACTGAATTTTTGTCTGTGGAGGGCACATGATTGAATCCTTCAGATTTTTTTTAATGGGCCAAACCATTGATATAGGTAATTCCTATTAGGCAACTACCTCTACCAGTGAAGTTCAGCAAAGATTTCTATAACTTTGAGTCTTAGAGATAGTTGTGTGGGATTCCAAGGAAATGAATAATTTGCCTAGGACCACATATACAGATAGAAGTAGATTTTGCAATCCAGGTTTTCCTGGCAATGATTCTGGCTCTCTATAATACCAAGCTACTTCTTTAAATTCAATTGAACAGAAGCATCTCAGGACAAAGATTAAGAAAATATGTAAGAAGAATAATTACGGGTTTGTTTCCCTGGATATTCCTGATGTAAATGAACAGGTTCAGTGTATTACAGTTTGATTCAGTATCAGTGAGAATGTAGCTAAGGCTAACTAAGTGAAAGGAGTAGAAAGGATTAAACAAATGCTATAAATTACTTCTTTAGGACATGATAAAATGCTACCAATTCAGATAAAATCCATTTCTTTGATTTTTAGCATTACCTTGTTTAATAACCAAAATATGTCAAACACATGATTTTTTTTTTTACAATAGAAAAAATTATCATGTACTATAGCAAACAAACATCTTATGGAAAAATTTTGGATTTTTTCCTTCCCTACCAACTGAAAAACGCAAAAAGGATTTCATTAATTGTACCTCAGTATATTTCTCCTTGCATACACAAAGAAATTGTATGTTCATTTCATAGTTTCTTCTGATTAATTGACAATTTGCAGCCCTCAGTTTAGTGATCAGAAGACTTTCCTTTATTGTATGTAGCAGCAAATGCTTTTGTGAAGTAAAGTGTTACACACACACACCCCAAACAATTTAAAAATGGATCTGGGAAAACACCCTTCTCCTTAGAGAGTCATATCAAGTTGTGTTTAAATTAAATAATTTGCAGAGCGTGGGGAATAAAGCTTTTGTAGCAGTATCTGGGGGTTATCCTCCCTTGGGAAATGCCTGCCATTTAGTGCAATCTGGTGCACTCCAATGAGACACACACCCGGGTAGATAGATTTTTATTGCATCTAGATTGTATTTATTTTTGTGGGTATGGTTATTTCCTCTTCCGTGTTTATATAGAGGCCAAATTTTTTTTAAAATAGCTTTTGTGATAGCATGAGGTCAATAAGACCCAGATGAAAAGGAGGGGGAAAGCTATGAGTAAAGAAAAATAAAATAGGTGACTTCTTTCTGGCATAGAGCCAGTTCATCTCATATCTCCAATGTAGAAGAATGGGTGTGAAAAGAAAGAATTTGAAGCTATGGGTGCTATTTGATGTTTTCTATTTATTCACTGAAAGGCAAAAGAATTGCAGCTTTGATAAAGTTGCAAGAATAACAAAACCCATATTGTTCCATTAAGTTAGTCATGAAAAGTTATTGATCTTTTTGTTATTGTTAAAAATTTTGCTGGTTCAATAACAAATAGGACATATTTTAAGAAGGTCTTCTAATTCACACCTGTTATTATATTCCTCATTGTCTCATTCTTCCTGTTTATATCCTTAGCGTCTAGCAGTGTTTTGTACATAATAGGTGCTTAATAAATGTTTCATGATGAATCTGTCTTTAATGCTTTAGAAGAATCAGTGTTCCTGTCAACTTCCAAAAAAAAATCAAAGCATAAAAAAGCAAAGATCTAGAGTATCAAGTTGGGGATGGAATCAATCTTTTTCATGTAATTTGTTATTTTATTTTAATATTATTTATTTTAAGTATTATAAACTTAACAAAAAACTCACCAAACATGAAAATATTGCCATATAAAAAGAACAAAAGGGAGAATTGCATATAAAACTGTAAATTTCTATTATATGTAATCTTTGTAAATTATATTAAATTTAATATGGTATTAATTTTTTCTATATTTATTTTTCCTTTAGGGCTTTTTTGATGTTCTGAATTATATTTTAAAATTTATATTCATAGTACTTTCTTTTTTCTTCTCTGTGTGTATATATATATGTATATATATATATATATATATATATATTTGCAATATATACATATATATATGTTCTTTCCTTTTCTTTTTGCTTAGGCCCACCCTGAAACTCTCCTTTATACAAAATATAATCAAGCAAGACAAATGAACACTATCATGTCTGAATATAGGTCTGTGTCTATATTTTATCACCTTTCTGTCAAAATGTGGGGAATCTTGCTTTATCATTAATCTTCTCAAGTAATGATGGTTCATTGAGTTGATCTGAGTTCTAGTCATAGTTTTTATTTTCCTGACATTATTGTGGCAGTTGTATAAGTTGCTTTTTAAGTTCTGTTCATTTCCCTCTGTATCAGTTCATAAGTCTTCCTAAGTTCCTTTGAATCCATTGCATTCAAAATTTCATAGGGCATAGTAATATTCATTAAGTTAATACAGTTTAGAGATTTATAGACTGATATTCAGAAGAATGAGAAACTCTACTAGTCTGTTTTATACTTTCTAAAAGAGTAGATTTTTTTTTCTCTCTTGAGACCCTTTTATCTCTTATGACAAAAAGTTGGTTGTGTGCTTAATGATGGAATGGAAAAGGAAAACTGTAAATGGGAATCTATCAGAATCTGTTTGTGAGATAAAGCTGGCCTGGTAGTTTCACATAACTTAACAGACAATTTTAAGAAACACTGTTTATGCTGGCCTAAATTTTTGTGGGGAAAAAACACTGGGCCTGGCAAAAATATTTTTTACCTTTGTATTGGCCTAGAGATATGTATCCTGTGCCTGTAATATCTTTTATACCTCTTTATTGAACACTGAAGTATAATGTTAAATTATTATTTTTTTAAGGGGAAACTTGCTTATTTAGAGGAAAGTCTTACCTAGTATGCATTAAGTGGGCTATCAACAATCTAGGTGTTGCCATTACCTGCATCACACTTTTGTTTGTAATCAATAGTCAGTGAAGACCTACTATGTGTTAAGCACTTAGATTTTGAGAAAATATTAGATACATCCTTCTGCTAAGTGAGCTTATAATTAGAGAGACTAAATGCATACACACACGTATATAGCTATCTCTGTATGTCTCTGTCTTTACACACACACACACACACACACACACACACACACACAGACACACACTGAATATGTAATTGCTTAGGAAAATTACCAAATGAGTCATATAGTACATAAAGCTTTATAGAATTTAGGGAATATTAAATTCCATATTACTGATTGCATGTGGATTTCACCTGAAGTTGAGTTAAAATAATTAATTTATTTTGTTTTTGTCTCATATCAATCAATCTATCCACTTCGAAGTCTACTTTCAAGAAAAGCAATGCTATTTTTCTCCTTTTACCATTTACTTGCTCCAATTCCCTTTGTACCCCCAAAACAATTAGGTGAAAACTTGCCAGTAGATTGATAACTTGGAAAAAAGTTATTTTCTGAGTGTGTTTCATATGTGAATCCCAATTGCCTTTCTCTTATCCCTGGATGGCAAGGGGATTTTGGTCAGGATCTCATGTTCTTTGCCACAGAGGAAGGCTTGAGGAAAATAATAAAGATCCCTGAAAGTGGTGTCAAGAATGTAGGCATCACTGAAATTGTGACAGAGTCAGCATGGCCCTGCCTTTTGTTATGTTTTATACTTAATATTTTAATTATGTGGCGTAGCCCAATGCATAAAGTGACTTGCTTTTAGGGATTACAATGTTCTGTGAAAGTGCATATGTAGCCAGACTATTCCCCCCACCAACCTCTGCTAAAGCTACATTGCTTCCATACAGAAAGAGCTCCCTTGGCTTTTTTGACCTTCCATTTTCAAAACAAAAAAATCAAGTACTATAATAGTGATGGAATAGAATAGCAGCAGCACTGGATCATGCGCTTTTCCCGCTGTTCTATATAGCCTAAACTGAGTTGAAGAGGAAAGGTTGTTATCTTCAGTAGAAGTATTGGCAAGATTTTTTTTTCCTGACCCATTGATAATAGTACTATCATCTTGATTTTTATAACAACTTGTAAAAAGTATACTAAATAGTTTGATGTAACTGTGAAGTTATGTCTTCTCATCAGTAAACTCAGAAAATTTTAGTCTATATAAAATTGAGAAGTATAATGTCTTCTAGCTGATAAGATTTTTTTTTCATATTGTTTTATGCAAATATACATATGGAATGCAGATGCTACTTACATAAAAAATTTTCCCCATCAGCTCCTTCAGTTCCATGTTTGGTCTGTTTGGGCCTTAGATTCAGCTTTCCTATGCTGCCAGCTTTTGTAGACCCCAAAGTATGGCTGGATCATTTTTATCCCATCAATGGAATTAGTTTTTCTATACTGTAAAAGAATTTGTGACTGAACTATAGCTTTGTATTGCTGTGGCTTCTATTTCTTTCCCATATTGTGGAGTCCTAAACCTGTTGGTTGGGCAAGTAGGTAGTATAGTGGGTAGAGTATCAGGCCTGGAATTAGGAAAACTCTTCTTCCTCAATTCAATCTGGCCTCAGACTTGTAATAGCTGTGTGATTCTAAGCAAGTCATTTTACTCTGTTTGCCTCAGTTTCTTCATTTATCAAATGAACTGGAGAAAGAAATGACAGAGCCCATGATATCTTTGTCAAGAAAACCACAAATGATGTCTTGAAGATTTGGACATAAATGAAAAAATGACAACAATAAAACCTGTTGGTTATACCATGTGGCACGTGTTAAGTGCCTCTTGTAACAAAAGTATCTACAAGAATGAGAACTGGTATATGGGAGAGAAAAAAAAAAGCTCTCTGGTAATTAGGATTCATCTACAACCAGAGTATTTTATTAATTACACATTGTAATCACATGGATAGTCACAAAACCAATCGTGCAAGGCTGTATTTAGAGATTTGTAGACAGAAGACTTAACGTAAACATAGAAATGTTAAATCTACTCAACTGTAACCTGCAAAGAAGATAACAAGAAGGATTCTGTTCTCTGTATGATTTGTGAACAATGCTAAGTAAATATTCATCATTAATATATAATAACTGTTGCTTTTGGCAGTTCACTTTTCATTTAATTTGATAATGTGTCCAGTAAATGAAGTGGTACAGGCTACAGTGTTTTACCAACACAATTGCATATTTTCAATCATTGTTAAATGAAGGCAGCTCAAGGCAAAGCTTTAACCCCCACTAGTTTTGTGTGTGATAAAAAGAGAAGGCGCTATCAATCTTTATTGTCTGTCTCGCTTACTGTAATTGCATTCAATAGTCCACTGATTCTGTTGTCTGTGCTAATGTCAGGAACAGTGAAGAGCCAGATGCTCAGACTTGATCATATGCATCCAGTGGCCACTTTGATAAGTTGGCAGCAAGTCTCTGGGTTTGATGATAAATTGTTAACGCTATAGATTATGAACAGCTGAACACTGGAAGTGTACATGGAGGAAACTTCTTACCTTGTTTTAAATCTGGCATCATAATGCTAGCTAAAGGGCATGTCATGTATTATTCAAATGCATCTTGCACTGGAAATGTGCCAATGACTCATTGTATCCCCATGAATAGTTAAAAAAAAAAAAAAAGGAAGAATAAAAAAATCTGCAACAAAATTCCACCATGGTTTGAAAATGGCATTAATGGTTCTAGGATTATGAAAAGCATTTTAAAATACTGTTTAGTAGTTCTGATCATCTAATTCAAAAAGAAGAATAAAGCTTTTAAGTTACATTCCTGAATAATCAATATTAAAATATATTGGGGTTACATTAGCAAATCATGTGGCAGCTCTCTATAAAACAAACTGATATTGCATTAGTTAAAATGGTGTGGTGACACACTTTTGAGAGGGAATAAGGCAGTTCTTATGAGGAGTTGTGGGGAATGATGCCAAACTAGAATTATGGTAAGATCTTATTTCATTTGAGATATGGTGGCATCTAATCAGTTTGAACTAATATAAGGTTTTATAGTGGTCGATAGGACCATGAATATTTGTAACTTTTGAAAGATCACAATTGGGGTTCTAAAGTCATTATATGGCCATTAATACTGTTTAAGATTTTGAAATAACTGTTAACATAACTTGCATCAATAAGCCTGTATGCTTTTGGTTCCAGAGTCTGCCTTATCACTGATGACATTGGTTTACTTTATTTGTTTAAGAAAAAATACAAGTTAGGCAAAAGAAAACAAATTAAATTATTCTTTCTATCTCAAATAGTGAATTTTACCTTTACTTCTTCAGAAAAGATCAGAGACAGACCATCTATTCCAATTTGTTCCTGTAGACTGTGTTTGAAGACCTCCATTGTGGGAAAAATGACTGCCCCGGCAGCCCATTTTGCTTTGAGATCACTTTATTTGTGAGGAAATATTCTCCTTATTTTCAAGCCTAAATTTACCTCTTTGTAGCTTTCACCTTTTGCTCTAAGCTCTGCCATATGGAGCTAAGTGGAAGACATTCATTCCTTCTTACTCATGACAGCCATTTAAATAGTTGAAGACAGCTTTCAAGCCCCACCCTTAAGTTTTCTCTCCCCTAGGCTAAACATCTCCAGTTCCTTCCAATTATTCTCTGCTATTATGTCAAGGGCCTTCAACATCCTAGCTTGCCTTTCTCTGAATGCTCTCCAGCTTATCAACATCTTTCCTGAAATGTGGTGCCCAGTATGAAACATAATACTCTAGAAGAAATATGTTTAAAGTCTAGTATAATAATTCTATCATGTCTCCATTCTTGGATACTTTGTCTTTCTTAAGGCATCCTTAGCTTTCTTGATTGCCGTGTCATGTTGTTCACATATATTCTCTGGTTATCTTTAGACACCCTACTAGACAGTAGGGTCTGTCTAGTCACTCCCTACTCTCCTTTTTTAACTTATGTAGTTGATTTTTTTGTGAATCTAAGTGAAAGACTTTCCATTTATCACCATTAAGTTTCATCTTCTTAGATTTAACTCAACATTTTAGCCTGTCAAGATCTTTTTGGATCTTGACTGTCATATAGCTTCTTACTGATTTCTTCCTTCTTTGTATAATTTTTATCAGTTAAATTTCATTGGTTCCTTTCTTCAAATTATGTACAAAATATTTCAAGATAAAATATTCTCGTTGGTAAATTCAGGAAAATTACTGAGCTAAATCACAGAGTTATTGTGAGAATTAAGAGTCATGATAGATAAAGTGCTTTGCAATCCTTAACATGTTATGTAAATGCTAGTTATTATTAGATTACTTTTATTATTAATAACAATGTGTTTAACTATTGTTACAGAGATTTCATTCTTTTTGGTATAATCAATATCAATTCTTATACTTTTCTTTTTAATAAATGCTTATTAAGTGCCTATTATATGTCAGGCACTGTATCAAGCTCTTTACAAATATTTACAAAATATATTTGATCGGTAAGTCATTTTAAAATGATAATATGGGTAGAAAAGTATGGTCAGGATTGTTTATTTGTAATATGACAATAAATATTTTTCAGGACCTGTGAAGAATGACTTTGGATTGTAGATAGATTGGGAAGAGGAGCCTACTTTGTATTACTCAGATTATCATGTAAATACTTTTTTATTTACATGTTGTATCTCCTTAGTAGAACTATAAGCCCATTGAGAATAGGAACTATTTTTGTCTTTTCCTTGTAATCTCAGCATCATACCTTGATTTTTAAAAATTGACCTTGGTTTGCCATTTCATTCACACAGGCATTTGCTAGAGTGGAAAGTCCTTTTTACTAATGCAGATCAACCATTTAATTTTTAGTGTTAGAGTATAATGTAAGACTTCAATTTTAATAATTTGACAATGATGATTCTGTCCATTGTGATTAAAAAAAGGACTTGAACTAGCCATTCTAATCTTAGGATTGTTTTCTACACACTATGCCATACTTCTTTGAATAAAGTAGGCATTAATCAATGGTCTTAAATTTATTTTAAAAAATATCATTAAGAAGGAGATTTTTCACTTTTCAAAAGAAAGCAACTTAGAATTCCTTTAGGAAGCTCTTCTTGTGTCTTTAAAGTGATTAACTTTAGAAAAAAATTGATTTACATATAATTTTGCAGGAACACATTGATTATATAAAATAGGACACTGTACTGTTGCTAAGTTTAGTCATCTGGAAGTAAGAGCTGATACGTGGACATATTTTCACCTCTTCTCTATGCATATTCCTTATGTTTTACATATTCAGGATGTCTATTATTATAAATATCTCATAGCAAATAGTATAGCTTGGGAAGATTATTTGGATTTTGGACTAGAGTTTTGGAAGATTCTAATTCCACAATCCTTATTTTGGCAGACCGAGACAGATATAATCCTTTTTACATATATTTTATTCTATAATAAAATAAAACTATGTCAATTTTCCTAACTTTGTGGGATTCCAAGTTAGTAATAACATTTCATGTTATTCAATGTCAAAGCATAAATAACCTTAAAGAATGCATAACATTATTTTTCTCCTACCAGTCTGCAGAAAATTTCTGGCTTAAAATATACAATTAAAATTTATCAATATCTTTAATATATTTTGAGAAAATTTATCCAGCTCTTCTTATTTCAAAAGATATCCTGTGAAGTGGGTTAAAGAGATTTTTAATTCATCTTCTATGGCGAAGGATATTGATGAAAGTTAGGGAAGTAACTTAGTTTAGGACTGAACTGAATTTATTAGATTATGCCACTTCTGTTCAGTTCATCACTTTAAACTGCTCAAATTGAGATATGTTTTTATAAAAATGTTGGTTTCATTCTTTCATTTCATTTAATCCCATGGGAGTTGCCTAAGATTTCTGTGGCCATTATAAGTGGTTTGGGTTAGTTTTTGTTTACAGGACTAAAGAAATGCAATGGCTGGCAAAGTTAATCAGTGAATTCAAGCAATTTAGACCACTCAGCCCAAACATTCTAGTAGTAAACTGAGCATCTTTCTTCATCTACCATTATTTGTTTCCTCTGATTTCAGATTTAAAATGTACCTTTCACAAAAGCTTTTTGGAAATACATAAAGAGAAATAAATACTTTTGTATATCTGTATAGACAGTATATCTATATAGACAGTTTCTGGCCAGAGGAATTAGAAGGAGCTAATACCACTGCTTGGATTCTCTGGATAATAGACCTTTGCTTTAGGGCTGGAAGCTGGAATTAATCTAAGTTACATTATGTGAGGATGTAGCACAAGAATAGCTAATATTCACAGCAGGCAAGAACAGCCTGCAAATTTAGGAATTATTCTTCTACTTACCCTTCAACTTTGAAAATTAATTGTTTGTTTAGCTAAGAATTGATTCCTATGTATCAACAACCATTAACACATGAAATTGTGTTTAGATTTCATATCTATTTTTACATTTCATAAAACTTGATATCAAAGCAGGATGGCAACATTAGCTAACCACTTGAAATGTCATCATCTTTTGTCAGTGCATAAGATTTTACTTAAACAGGATGGGAATAGGGGCAACTTGATACTTGTTTCATGGTAAAAGTTAATAAAGGAACTCCCAGATGAAAAATTCCCCCTGTCAGGTCAGCAACTCCTTTGCAACTTATTTTCTTTGAAAATTGCAAAGAGTACAGAGTGACTTGACTAAGGTCACACAGCCACTATGTCTCAGAGGGATGACTGCCTCCTGGCTCAAAGCCCAACTCTCTATCAACAATACCAAGCTGCCTTTCCACTTACCAATTATTTTGTGAAACCAAAATCTGATTGAAAAAGGGACTTGTCACTTGTTATTTTCAAATATAATTTATAATTTGTACATAAACTGTGTTGTACTTTTATATAAGCATTTAAAATATCTATATCTATAATGAAACATTAACTTTAAATGTGTGCCATGAAGACTTTTTGAATTAGAAGCTTTAGTTACAAAAACATTTAAAAAGACATGCTATTTATTGTTTCTGTATAAGTGTACTTACATGAGGTACCATGTTACTGTGCAGACCTTGGAATTAGGAATGTCTGAGTTCAAGGTCTTTTGACATATACTCAGCCTAAGCAACTCACTTCACCCTCTCAAAGATTCAATTAATGCTATATGTAAATTTCAGAAAATGCAGAGGATATACATTGATAGAAGGAGTTTTTCACCAAGGAAATTCCATATATCAGTGAAATCAAAAGAAAGGCTCTATCCAACAACTCTAGTAAGTGCCTCTTTCTCTCGTCTGACACTGTTACCATAGTGTACACCACCAACACCTAATACTTGGAGTGTTGTAAGCATTTGTCTGTTTCCCTGTATTAACTTTATTTCTTTACCAAAGTGATCTTCCTACAGTGCATGTATGACCATGTTATTATCTTATCTCTCCCATTTGGTATTCCCCATTATATCTAGGATCAAATACAAAATCCTCTTTTTAAAAAATAACATTTTATTTTTTCCCAATTACAAATAATAAAAAAAACAATTTTAACATTCTTTTGTCAATTTTTGAATTCCAAATTCTCTCCCTCTGTTCCCAACCCCCTCCTTGAAAAGGTGAAAATTTTTACATAGGTTATATGTTATGCAAAGCATATTTCCATGTAAGTTATGCTGTGAAAGAAAATACAGACAAAAAAAAAACCAGGAAAAATAAAATAAAGAAAAAGTATCTTTGATCTATATTCAGGCTCTACCAGTTTTTCCTCTGTAAATAGTCAGCACCTTTCCTTTACAATTGTCTTGGACAATTCTGTTGTTGAGTATAGCTAAGTTATTCACAAGAGATCATAATACAATCTTGATTCTTCTGTGTACAATGCTCATTTCACTTCACATCAGTCCATATAAGTGTTTCCAATTTTTCTGAAACATTCTCCTTTTTTATGTCACATATTTTGTTTACACTTTACTTGACTTTACACTTTACCTTCAGTGACACAAGCTTCCTTGTTGTTCTTTACATAACATTCTCCAACTCCTGATAGAGCATCTTCACTGGCAGTCCTTCTTGCCCTGAAGGCTCTCCACATGGAGACTTAATAGAGATGTTGGATAGAGCCTTTCTCTTTGGTTTCATAGATATATGGAAGTTCCTTGGTGAAAAACTCCTTCTACCAATGCATATCCTCTGTATTTTCTAAAATTTACATATAGAATTAATCGAATCATTAAGAGTATGAAGTGAGTTGTGTAGGCTGAATATATGCCAAAAGACCTTGAATTCAGACTTTCCTAGTTCCAAGGTCTGCGCAGTAATATGGTACTAAATGTGAGTATACTTATATAATAATAATAAAATAGCATGCCTTTTTAAATGGTTTTGAAATTTAGGTTTCTAACTAATTCAAATTAGTCTTTATGACTTGCATTCATTTGCAGAGCACTTGTACAGCATTTCTCTATATAGAAAGGAATGAAGGAACTGATTGGAGCATCATGATACTGTGTAAGAGCAATGTATGTGAGATACTTGGGAACATGTTTAGACATCCTATGACTAGTTTTGATTAACTGACTATGGGGTGAATATGAGACCCCTTGATTGTTTATGGAGGCATTCAAAAAGTTCTGGAAACAGAGACTCAGCTTCTTTACCATCTTTGGCAGCAACCTCTCTTGATTTTTCTACATGGTTGATGGATCATGGTGAAATAGCATTATAAGATCTTGGGCTCTTACTGTTGAATTCAATAGGAGTCCTTCAGAAATGAATTCCTAGGTTTCCTTAATCCTTATTGTCTCAGTATCTGGGTTTAATAGCCAGCTCAGCATTAATGCCTTGAAGAGCAAGAAGTGTCCTTTAGGACCCAGGACAGTTGAGTAGCCAAGATAAAGGCTCATCTAGCAGATAGTTATCTGGACGTGACCTTGATGGGGCCAATGTTAAATAGAAACAGGGCTAAGAGTAAGGACATTCTCCTAACAGAATAAAGTGAGATAGGAGAGAATAAAGGTGACATTGAAGGAAATGTCAGAACTTTTATACTTGTTATATCTTCAAAGAATAATTTCTGCAAAAGCTAACTGATATCAAATAGAACTAGGTTGCTAGTGATTCCTTGATGACTAATTGGGATGAGAGAGCAATGAGTGGGTAGATATCACCAGGGGTCTCAAGATTGTTACAATAAGGAAGAAAAACCTCTCAAGGTTCTTCTAGAATCTGAAGGCCATATGCAGCAATTTCACTCTGAGATATTGATTTCAGAGAATATTAGCTATATATACAAAGAATAGAAACAAGGAAAGTAAAACTATGCATTTCTGGAAAACAGGCTTTAAAGATAATATCATGATACTTTATAATTAGTCAAGGGATGCAATTAAGCACATGCTAGGTGAGATGTCAGGAAAACCTAAGTTCAAATTTAAATTCAGATTCTTACTAACTGTGGAACTCTGGGCAAGCTATTTAATTTCTTTACCTCAGTTTTTTAATCTGCAAAATGGGAATAGTAATAACACCTACTTCCTAGGGTTGAGTTTCAAATGAGATAATAATTGTAAAGTGTTTAACACAGTGCTTAACATATAATAAATATCATATAAATAAAAATATTACTAATAAAATCCATTATTTATATAGAAATACAAATTTTAATAAATAGGATAAATATTCTATCTTCTGCCTTATTTTATTATATATTTGCTTATCAAATCCTTTGGCTATAGACCACACAGAGGTAAACTTTAGTCCTTCCCATTTCTAAATTTCAATAAATTCAGAATTATTTAGGTCCCCATTTATATGCTACATTTTAATGTTTATTTTTGCCCAGATAGATGCAAAATTATTTTCATTATTCTTTTTTTAAAATAGAAAGGGGATTTTATTATTATTATTATTATTATTCCCTTGGTATGGCCTTGTATCTGTCTTTCCATTTCCTCCAAAGTATGTAAGTGATGACTCACAACGCAGTCTCTCTGACTCAGAGACCATGATTGGCTAATGTACTAATATGACTGGTGAAGCCATTATAAGTTTTCTTAGAATACATTTATGAAAGTAGTTTTAATGACAATCTTTAAAAAAAGGTATGACTTTAAAATTCCTATTAACTCCATGTTTTCCATACAGAATCTTTCTTAATAGCTATATAGTAACACAGAAGTACAAATGACATCAACAAATAAAAACAATAACTATGTCAGATTATGTATTCTTTATTCCATACATTTGATCTACTACCTTTTTGCCATAAGGAGGAAGGTAAGGTTCAATCCTTTGAAAATGTGATTGGTCCCTATATTGAAGTCCTAATGTTTTTCAATATTTTATATATATATATGTATATATATATATATACACACACACACATATATGTGTATGCATATATATACATATATATATAGTGTGTGTGTTAGCGTGTGTGCATAGACAGACACCATACACATATACACATTATCTTTCCAAGTGTCTCTTAGTTCTTCATGTTTGTCATTTTTATTATATAATTATATTTCATTATATTCATATGTTTTAGACCATTCTCTAATTGGTTGGCTCTTTTACTATTCTATTTATTTGCTCCTACAAAAAGTGGTTCTATAAATATTTTTCTATTATTGTGTTCTTTCCCTTTGTGGAGAGATATGCCTGAGTAGTGATATCTCTGGATCAGATGACTTTTCTTCTGCAGGGAGACTCTTAAAAATCACATCATTCTAAAGCACTGTCTAGTCTGAGACAACCAAGTCTGAGAAATATTGAAGAAATGAAGATGCTATAGTGCTATAGATGATATATAACTGAAACTGATGAAACTCAGAAAGTTGATTTTTGCAAGGGGCAAGCCAATGATGGAGGTATCTTCATAAGATCTTAGGACTATTGCTTCAGGAACTTGTAGTGTTTCTGAGTAATTTCTGCTAACATTTTTATTTTCCTTCAATGCCTTGGGCCCCATACTGCTAACATTTTTATTTTCCTTCAATGCCTTGGGCCCCATACTTTTCATATAGGCCTGTTTTATGACCAAAGAAATGACATGTTTTACTCTGTGGGATTTTGTATGCGTACCTATACAAACATATATGAATAATTGTAATACAGATTTGTCTATTTTAGTAAATCAGTGCATATAAATACAGTGATGTGTATTACTTAATGTTGTTTTGTAATTTCCTGTTGTGTTTATATTTAAAAATCATTAAAGAGCATAGAAAACAAAAAAAAGTGGTTTGTTAAATTCATATTACCTACTGTTGTTGCTTTCTTTTTTCCTGTATTTTGTTCAAATTAATCAATTAAAGTGCACAGATGTTCAATTAAACCTATAAAAATTTTCCATAGCTACAGCTGTTTTGAAGCCACATTGTTAGAAATTTAACATATCTAGTAATGATTCCCTCTCAGAAGAAATTAAATTAATGACTCTTTGCTAGATTATTTTCCATTTGATAAATTAAAAGAAATTAGGAAAAAAAACCTGAGGAGACATATACTGCTTGCTACATTTATTAATTAGAATGATAGACTAGCTGATATTAATATAAAAAAGACAGCAAAATGGAATTTTTTTATTTTTCAAGCTTCTTTTTGACATAGCTTAGGACTGCAATATGTCATATTAACAATATGGACTTCATATGTAAGTTGTTACATTTGTAATTGGTATAAAAGGAGCATACTTTATAAGCTTATGAAATAAAAAAAAATGTGTTATTCTTGTATGGTTATGGCTTTGAATATTCATAGAATCAGAAGCAGTTTGCTTTAACAAATTGAGTACCAGGATTGGAATCAGAAAGCTTTAGGTTTAAGTTCTACCTCTAACATTTACTACCTGAATGACCCTAAGCAAGTCATATATCATTTTTGAGCCTCAACTTCCCCATCTATAAAATGGGCATAACATCTGGAACTATGCTCAAAGAATTATCAAACTGTGCATACCCTTTGACCCAGCAGTGTTTCTATCCCAAAGAGATCTTAAAGGAGGGAAAGGGACCCACATGTGCAAAAATGTTTGTGGCAGCCCTTTTTGTAGTGGCAAGAAACTGGAAACTGGATGCCCATCAATTGGAGAATCACTGAATAAATTATGGTACATGAATGTTATGGAATATTATTGTTCTGTTAAAAAATGACCAACAAGATGATTTCAGAGGGGCCCAAAGAGACCTTCACGAACTGATGCTGAGTGAAATGAGCAGAACCAGGAGATCATTATACACAGCAACAACAGTATTACAAGATGATAAATTCTGATGGACATGGTTCTCTTCAACAATGATGTGATTCAAACCAGTTCCTATTGTTCAGTGACAAAGATAGTCATATACATCCAGAGAGAGGCCTGTGGGAACTGAGTGTGGACCACAAAATTTTAATGCTTTCTGTGAATATTTGCTTACATTTTGTTTTCCTTCTTAGGTTGTTTTTTTTTCTCTTTCTAGATCTGATGTTTCTTGTGCAGTAAGATAACTGTAAGGATATGTATACATATATTGGATTTGTCATATAATTTAATATATTTGACATGTGTTAGACTACCTGTCATCTAGGGGTGGGGATGGGGGGGGAAAGGGGAAAAATTTGGAACAAAAAAAATTTTTTTTGCTAAGGTCAATGTAGAAAAATCACTCATGTTCTGTAAATAAAAAGCTTTAATTAAAAAAAATTTAAAAAATAAAATGGGTATAACAATGTCTGTAAAACCTTCCACACAGAGTGGTTATAGAATTTTAATTAGATAGTTGAAAGCATTTTATAATTTTGAAATTGCTATAGAAATAATTGCTAAATTATATGTATAAAATCTAGTCTTTTAGATGGTCTTAGTCCTATTGGTTTGTTAGAGACTTTGGGTTTTTGGCATTTTCCCTCTGAATTCCAATGAATATTTTTTTTAATAATCGTAACACTGTATAATATACAAGTTGAAGATATAGCTATTTCTTTTCAATTTTAAATTATTTAATTTCATGCAATTCATTTGTTGAATAAAGTTACTTATGATACATATCAAAATCTTATTATTGGCTGATTAAAATATATTTAAACAATATGTGCAAACTTAACCCTCAGAAGATATTATTATTATCCTTGGAACATGTCTATGAAATAGGCATGTGACTGCCTTCATGGGCTGCATTCTCTGTTTGGAGCAATTGAGGTATGACTAACCCAAATCATATCCAGGAATACGTGAAAGAGGTAAAAGAAATAATACTAATAGCCTCTAAATCCAAGAGGTGGCATTGCTGGTGGTTGTTTATCTCCATGATGTGATTTGAGTGTACTAAGAAAGGACCTCTGCTAAAACAAAAACAAAACAAAAACCCCTTTCTTCCCTCAGTTCTTGAAACATTCTTCATAACCATGCTTTCTTAAGGACACATTTATCAAATTACAGTCTTCTCTAATTAGGTCGGATCCATGTCAACACAAGAGGACTCACTGATGTTTGTATTCCAAGGATGAATATTAGGGGTGGAGCCATTATAGAAAACAAGAGATAGGGTATTGGGGAGAATATCACTTTTTATTTTTACATAGAACTGTTCATGGTGCATTTTTCTGTTTTTTTTTTATTTATTTTTAATACACATTGCTTTATGAATCATTTTGGGAGAGAAAAATCAAAGCAAAAGGGAAAAACCACGGAAGAGAGAAAAACAAAACAAAAAAGAAGTTAACAAAGCATGCATTGATTTATATTGTCTTCTTAGTTCTTTTTCTGGATCCAGATGGCATTTTCTGTCCAAAGTCTCTTGGGATTGCTTTGGATCACTGAACTATTGAGAAGAACCAAGTCTTTAATAGTTGATCATCACACATTCTTTCTGTTATTGTGTACAATGTACTCCTGGTTCTGCTTGTTTCACTCAGCATCAGATCATGTACATTTTTCCAGGCCTTTCTAAAAACAGCTTGTTCATCATTTTTATAGAGCAATAAAATTCTGTTACTTTCATATACCACAACTTGTTCAGCCATTTCCCAATTGATGGGCATCTACTACTTTTCCAATAATTTGCTACCCCAAGAGATCTGCTACAAACATTTTTGCACATGCGAGTCCTTTTCCTTTCCTTGGGATACAAATCTAGTAATGGCATTGCTGGGTCAAAGGGTATGCACAGTTTTACAGGTTTTGGGGCATAGCTCCAAATTGCTCTCCAGAATGGTGCATTTTTGCTAATATATTTGGTTTCTTAAGTTAAGTCAAAAATTCAATAAGCATTTATTAAGCACTTATTATGTGCCAGGTACCATGCTAAGTGCTGGGGATATCAAAAATAAAAGGAAGCATTTCCTACTCTCAAGAATATTATTTCAACAGTAGAAGAAAAAAAAAACATAAAAAGGAGCTGAAAAGGAGAAAGAGAAGGTTGCATATGGTGATGATGTCTAGAGAATGAAGGATGGGTCTTCCTTCCTTAAACTAGAGGTATGAGAAGGAATTCACCAATAGCAGAGAGGATTTTAGGGACAGAAAGAGGAAGCAATTGAAGCATGGTTGCAATGCCCAAAGAAAGAAAAATGGTTGGATTCCTGGAGGCATTCACCATTGTGAGAAGTGCTCCTTAAAATAGTGCATTATATTGATGGGAAATAGGGTGGATTGTTGAAGTTTCTTAGTTTTCTTTTCCGTCTTGTGTAGGCTTATGAAAGAGCAACTTTTGACAGGAATCCAAAGTACAGGTTCTTTGCTTTTCTTTTATGAACTCTCTGGGATGTTAACAAAACCATTATATTTTTCTGTAATATACTTACTTCCTTGGTAAAATAAAAGGATTGGGTAAAAAGATCTCTACTATTTTTCAGCTTGAAAATCCTATGATTCCTCTAACAATTTTGTTTCTGAGATTGTTGATTCAATTTTATAATCCTCTCATCATAGTTTTATGTTTTAGAACTCCTGAACATTCCATATTGAATTACTGTACCCCAGCAAACAATACTGAAGGAACAAGGGAGACATAGAGATATGTTGATAAAACCAAAGTCATCTACAAGCTTTGGCAGAATATTTCACCAGGCAAATAATTTCCAATAATGAAACCTGGTTATCATTAAATAAGTTGAAAATGAGCTTTCTTGGTACATTAGCCATGTGTTCATCACAGACATCCTATCAATATCATTATATATTCTTTACTTCTAATAAGAGATAGCTTCCTTCTAGTCCCTTACCAGATGCTGTAGGACCTGGGAGCCTGCACTGTCTGCAAGATGATGGTGGCAGTGACAAGAATATTTTAGTATCTTTATGGATTTGCAATCTTTTTCTGTAGGTATTCCTCTGGCGATGCAGATTACAACCCACCCATGCGTTTTTATCCTCTGTGACTCTTGTCCAAGTCTTCTCATGTAAATGCCGCTCAGTATTCTGGGGGATTTTCTCTGGATTTCTTGAAGTTGTAGAAATACTAGTAGAAATTAGAAATTTTTCATTGGCAATCCTTTACTCTGATTACATGACAAGCCTAGCTTCCTTTCTAGACATACATCTCTCTGACAGCACACTTTATGCTATTAATGCTATGCAATTTTTCATTACTAATGTATCATACTTTATTCACACTCACCCTTGCCCTTTGTTTAACCTGAAATTTGATTTCTTCAGAAACTGTGGTATCTCATGACTTATATAAATATGACATCATTGGAAGATGGCAGACTTTTGCTTTTCTCTTCTTTCTGACACCAAACACAATCTCCCCCACTCATGTACCCTGTGGCTGAAAGGGAGGAAGGGAGAGCCAGTTGGGTACCAAGTAGGAGAGCTTTTTTCCCCTCTGCTTACTAAGATCAGATGCAATCTCACTTCCAGCTTGGGGGTGAGGAGATGGACTGAGTTATATTTATTTTCTCTTGCTATTCCTTCCTGAGTTCCCTTATTTCAAATGGAGATAAAATGCTGTTTAATTTGTCCCATTTTTAGTTTAATTTAATTTTCCCCTTTGTATCTGTGATGGATTCTTTCTCCCTATCTTCATCTCCTTCTTCACTACAATTTGTAAGGAATTCAATTTTTAAAAATTTAAAATGAAAAAAATGGCACAGCATTATTGAAAGTATGGTGAAATTTGTCAAATGTGATTCTGCTTATTCACCAACCTGTTCAATTCTTTAGTAAAGCATTTAGTTCTAGCCCAAAGTTTCCTTGTCACCAAATGTGAGCCTGGAAATAGATGGTAACATGAAGGTAGGAAATTTCAAGTAATGCATATGTGCAAGCAATGACTCCAGCATTTAACCTTTTAACCTCCTAACACCATTTGTTTTAGGTAATAATACAAGTAGTTGGGTCTGGTATTTCAGGCCCATTTCAGTTACCTTTCCAAATTAGAACATGAAGAGAGCTGGGACTATTTTTACTTTTACTATTTGGACCCACAGCATATAGAACAGTGCTGTTCACATAGTCTTCATAAAAGTGCTCTCCCTTACTCTCACTCTTGTTCTTGTTCTCTCTCTTAACATATACTTTTATTTATTTATTCCTTACTTCTGAAGTAGGTAGAATAAGTGTCACTATCTCTCTCTTTTTTTTTTTTAAATAGATAAGGGTAGGGGCAGCTAGGTGGCACAGTGGATAGAGCACCTGCCCTGAAGTCAGGAGGACCTGAGTTCACATCCGGTCTCAAACACTTAACATTGCCTAACTGTGTGATCTTGGGCAAGTCACTTAACCCCAATTGCCTCAGGGGAAAAAAAGATAAGGGAACAGAGGTCCACAGAGGTCTGTAGATTCATAGAATATTAGATTTAGGGTTGAAAGATATCTTAAGAGATTCTGCATTCTGGGGCTCGGCTCGGAGAGATTAAGTAATTTGTCCAAGAAATCTACATAGAAAGAAAGTGGTGTGTGCTTGCTTCAGCAGCACATGTACTAAAATTGGAATGATACAGAGAAGATTATCATGGCCCCAGGGCAAGGATGACACGCAAATTCGTGAAGCATTTCATATTTTAAAAAAAGAAAAGAAAAGAAAAGAAAGAAAGTGGTGAAGCTGAAATTCAAACTCAGGTCTTCTGGGTTGAACATTCATTCCATTGAGGATAATTTCAGTGGAAATATAGGTTTCATTACGAAAAACTACAATTGTAGCAAAACTGCTAACATAATCATACTTTTAAAAAATAAATGTGTTTGTTTTTAGATTTTGTATGGTAAATCAAAGTTTTTGTGATTTTTTTAATACTATCTGGTTGTCATAAAATTTGAATAGTCAGTAGTGGGTGACAACTTAGCACATTATTTTGTGGCTAGTCTAAAGAGAATTATGTATGTGTCTACTCATACATACACACGCACACATACACAGAGTCACATTGTATGCACTCCATTACTAATTGCTGTCAGTTTAACATTCAAAGAACAATGTTCATTGACCTTCTCATCTGAATAGCTCATCATTCTGTTAGAGATTCAACATTCTGCTTATTCCAGGTACTCACAAATCCCTCTTAGTATCAGTTAGGTTAAAGATAGCATTTTTTTCTGGATATTTGTACAGCTGTTAAATGATGGTGATTAAAAAAAAGTGGTTTAAAAAATACAGGTGTATGAAATTATTCAAATTATGTAAATATTCATTGGTTTATACCAAAATAAGAAGATGCCACCTTGTGGTTAAAAACAAGAGAGAAAGATTCTTCAGAATATATGCATAAATGTTCCTGATAAATCTTTTAAATGATTAAGAAAGGTAGCTGAAAACTCATATTTAAATGCTCTAATTCAGTAAGGATATATGAAGATAGCATATTGATAAAACTGCATGCAAAGTAGTCATTGTCATCGAAAGTACAAAGTGACTCCCCAGATCCTAAGCAACAGGAGCAAGGGGTTAAAGCAGGAATATTTCTCAAGCATGATTTATTCATTGGAATAAGTTTTTAAAGTAAAAGGCATATTACATCATTGAGGAAGACAACTGCATGGTGTATAGCCTTTATCATGACAAAGTCAAATTACACAATAATATGGTAATTGAGCTTTCAGCATTTTAAGAAGAATTTATTCTTTGGTCAGTATTTTTAAAATGACTTCCAATAAATGATGCAGGCACACAGCATGAGTGTCTGCCCTGGTGTTGAATTGATCCTTCACATGTTATTCTCTTTGCATGGTTATTGGTCCCCTGTTATGGGGGAAGGGGAGAGGAGTTGCTTTTGAGAAAAACAAAATGAAAGGAAAAAAAAATGCCTTGACTCTGAAGCTTTCTTTCATTAAATGTTTATTCTGCAGCATTTCTCTATAAACATTTTTATCTCACCATTTTCTCTTCTTATTAGAATATTTAATATAGTTCCAAATAGTACATAATTGAAAACAGTTTATCATATCCTTTTTTATTTATTAGTATAATAGTATCCCTGCAATCATGTGGCAAGAAAGTACTACACTATTTTATTGTAATTTATCCCAGTTTAAATGTTCATTTGGGTCGATGAAATTGCATAGTGCTTCTTAGGAATATACACATTTAATTTAAGAACTGGCAGAACTTTAAGGATCAAAATTGCTTTAGAAAACTGTAGAAATTTCACTGTTTTAGCCTAAATTAAAAAAAAAAAAGAAATCAATGAACCAAGCAAAAGGTATTTATTGGTATTTATTATGTGGACCTAATATGTTCAAAATACTATACAAGATGCAAAGAAGCATAAAGGTTAGTATATCCCTTCAAGAGGACTGGAATCTATTCTGGAATGATAAATCCATATATACATGAAAAGATAAACAGTGTAGAAATTGTATAGAATAAGGAATGAATAAATTATAAAGATTAGATTTGCCAAGGGTATTCAGATCACTCTGGTGGGCAGGAAAAGTATCATGAGGAAATTAGATTTTAGCTGGGACTTAAAAGATAGTTTGGATTTGGATAAGTGGAGAGGGAACAAGGAATTTCAGATAGAGTGATCAAAAGCACCAATTTAAAATTCAAAAGGTATGGGGGGGGGAGTGATTAGACCATATGAATTAAAATAGTGTCTTTGTGTTGAGTAGGGTTTTGTTGTTGTTGTTGTTGTTTGTTTTTTTGTGAAGGGATTTGAATGCTAAGGTGAAAATAGAGATTCCTTCCAAAGGTAATAGAAATCCACTGATGGTCTTTGAAATAAAGTTTAGCTACAATCAGGACTTCTTCCAGTGGGTCTCTTCTCCTGATTTTTCTCCACATATTCTTTTTCAACTTCCTTTTTATAAGTTGTCTCCACAAATTCAAATGTCATCTCCTTGATGTCAAGGACTGTCTTTCCTTTTGAATTTGTATTCTCAAAGTTTCTTTTTGTTGTTTTATCCTATTCTCTAAGACAACCATGGCATCAGGGAAATGATGCCATTTCAAGCAAGTGAATTGGATTTATCTGAGGGAGGGTTGCAAGGTCATCTGCCTTACTATCCCTCCTAGAGCCATCTGGGTCCAGTAACTAGATACAGATCAGGACTACTGGAGATGGTCCTGGATGCAATGGGAGACCTTGGCCTAAGGTCTTCAACAGGTCTTAGATTGACTGTGATTAAGAATAGGTAGCTATGGAGGCAGAAAGTCAATTTTTAATGAATTTAGTGACTGACTCATTGATGCAGTGGATAGAATGATAGACCTGGAATCAGGAAGACCAAATTTCAAATCCTTCCTCAGACACTTGCTAGCTAGAAGAATCTGGACAATTCACTTAATCTCTAACCTGCCTAACTTTCCTCATCTGTAAAATGAAAATAACAATAGGACCTTTCTCCCAGGATTATTGTGAGGACTAATCAAGATGTTATCTATAAAATATTCTATAAATCTAAAAGTATTATATAAATGATAGATATAATCACAATGATAATTGGAATATTTATCTGTTGATTTATTGTGTTCCTATAATGTCAAGGAATTATAGAACACACACACACAAATCTAAGATTTAATCACTAACTCAAAGAAATTACAATCTAGATGGAGAGATTAGTTATACTTGTGCATATTGATAAGGTCTCTCATTTTGAGGCCTTTTACCCAGAGGAAGGTCAATATTATGTGGCTTTTTCCATCCCCTAAAGCAGAACTCTGGTGAAAAGGAACAATAACTGATTAAGGTATCTCTGATCCCTTTAAAACACAGATAATCTACATTGGTCCTTAATCTTTCAGCATCTGCATCAAACTTCCTGGCTATATCCTCCAGCCAGATTTGAAGTTCCATCCAGGAATGCCTATTCCCAGGTGGGGCTTGGTAATCTAAGGAAGCATGAATTATTGAAATGAACACAATACAAATCATCAGGCTTAAGTTTGAATCTGGGTTCTATTTTATGGCCTTTAGGGAATCTTTCTGGAACTCAGTATTTCATCCACAGAATGAAGGAGTTGTACTAAATGATCTCTATGGTTCTTTCTAACTCTAAATTAAAGAACTATTTATTTTAATATAACTTTTAAAAAGAGCATCTTCATATTTTGTAGATATATAACAGTCTAATAACATAACTTCTAATGAACTGCCATTGTTATACAAATATGTACACATACTTATATACATATGGAATAGCTTAAAAAAAAGACTTTTATAATACTATATATGCACATATACATACACAGAAGTACATTTATGCATAAGAATACATATACACATTTACATGTAAACATATACATTTATATATGCACATATATTTTCCTGAATGCAAAGGAGATTGAAACCTATTGGCAATGATTTTTTATTGTTTATTATTTAAATGTATATTAAAAATATAATAGAAAATCAAGTAATTGTTTATTATCTATAGCAGGTTCTTATAATGTATAGACATGGCATTCCTCCACTGAAGGAATGACTTGTAAAGATTCTGTAGCCTTCATCTATTATTAGCACTTTTAAGGAAGTTATCAAATTAGCTCATTTTCACCTTGGAAAAGTTGAAGACCCTGACTCTGAGAGAATATGGTGGGAATAAGGAAGGAATCATAAACCAGAATAGGAGTGGGAGGATGGTCAAAAGGGGCCACTATAAGATTAAGAATTTGTGTGGGATATCACAGACATGGTAGGGAGGAGAGAGATGAGCTCCCTAGCACTGAACAAATAAGAAATTATTTGTTTTTATTATTGAGTAGAGAACATACTGATACAGAAGTTTTTTTTTTTTTTCTTTCATTTTGCTAAAATAATGGAAGATGTATTTAAGAGTTGATTATGGTTCGTTGCTTGCCCAAACTTGTCTGTCTGATCAGGGATAGAGAACACTGAGTTGGGATTCCCATGTCTTTCTGGAGTTTTCTTGTTAGTGATGGGACCTCCTTGCTAAAACTAATGGCTCAGTGTGCTATTTTCTGTTGGCACTATTTACACTTGGGAAAAGAGGGCTCTGTGAAGCACAAAAAACAAATTGGAAGTTGTGCAGACAAAGGAGAAATGATCAAGAGGAAAAGTTAACCCATATTTTCTTAGTATTTTCAGTATAGATGCTCTTTGAAATATTTTAGATTCATTTAATATATGGTCTGGGCAGTATGCAACCAGAAGAACCTAGATTTAAAGATAGAAAACACCTTAGATTTTCATGTAGTCCCTCAACCTGTAGATAAGAAAACTGAGGTCCTTAGGAAAAATGTTTTGTCTTTAGTCCCTAGGGTGGTATATGACAAAGATTTCAAATTAATTCCTTTGAACATAAATCTATTGCTTTTTTAACTGCCTGTCTGCCTGTTATAGTTTTGGGGTTACCAGGATGGCCCTCCCTTCTCTCAAACATCTCATCATTTTTTTTTTTT
>JAJPUD010011631.1:0-21248 GCA_023553655.1 Myrmecobius fasciatus
TACACCCAGAGAGAGGGATATGAAATGTGGACCACAACATAACATTTTCATGTTCTCTATTGATGTTTGCTTGCATTGTATTTCCTTTATCGGATTATTCTCTCTTATAGATACGATTTCTCCTGCACAAAAAATGATGCAATAACTATACATATATTCAATTTAAGTATTCTAACATAATTATCATGTAGTGGATATCCTGCTATCTAGGGGAGGGGTGGGGAGTAGGGGGGGAAAATTGTAACAGAAAGCTTTGTAAGGGTTAATGTTTAGGAATTACCCATACATATGTTTTGCAAATAAAAAGTATTAATAAAAAAAAGAAAAGTTGAACAGTGGAACATGCTATGTAAGAAAGACTCAGAAAAAAATATTGCAGCAGCACAGTGTTTGATAAGGTAAAGCAATAAGCAGTGCAATAATCATTTATTGTTTGTCCTTTGTTTTTGAAGAAGGCCAATGTCTATGATGGAGTCAGAGTACAGTATGATCTGCTGTGACAGATCAGTCAAATACAACTTTGGAAGCACTGCCAGTGATCAGATACAAGTGGTCCATTAGAACATTTAGAGGGAGGGCAGCTAGGTGGCACAGTGGGTAGAGCACCAGCCCTGAAGTCAGGAGGAGCTGAGTTCAAATCTGGTCTCAGACACTTAATACTTCCTAGCTGTGTGACCCTGGGCAAGTCACTTAACCCCAATTGTCTCAGAAAAAAAAAGGTAGAGGTGGTGTGCTATGCGAAGCACTGAGAATAGAAATAAGAGCAAAAAGAATGATGGTACTTGCCCTCAGCGAATTTAAACTTTAATGAAGGAAATGAAAAAGTGAGGGCATAAGGATGAGGGCTGAGGACAAAGTAACTGTACGGTGAAGTCCCAGAATCAAAACCTCAGCTGAGAGAGGAAGTGAATTATGGCTAGACAGCACTATCACTCAACATTGAGAGGAACTCATCTATAGGGATAGGGAACCAGCATGGCAGAGGGAAGTTCTAGAGTTAGAAGGCCCTAGGTAATGAGGGAAGTTTGGGGATGCAAAGGCAACTGAATTGTGATGGCCAAGTCCATAGGGACAGAAGTATAGCCAGAATAAAAGGAAGCATGCATGACCAATCTGGTAAAGCAAAGGCTATCAACTACTGAAGGTAAAAACTATATATTTAGCAAGAACTTCTGGGAAAACTCAGTTTGGCAAAAATTAGGGTTGGACCAACATCTTGTATTACAATAAGCTCCAACTAAATATATGACCCAAATATAAAAGGTCACATCATTAAAAAAAAAAAAGTTACCCAACTGGAAAAAAAAGATACTGTGTATGTGTAAAGCAGTATTTTTAGACAAACAGGAGATGGGGTGATGAAAAAAATTGTGACACTTAGTTTTAAAGTTTTTACCTGTACAAATCCAGTGAAGATAAGATTAGAAGAAATGCTGTAAACTGCAGCAAATATTAAAGAAAATATCTTGTGTAGAAGCTTGATATATAACATTTATCTATATAACAAACTGATAAATATATGTAAGAACAAGTCAGCTTCCAATGTTCTGTGCCTGATTATTAAGGCAAAATAAATGATTCAGACCAGTTCCAATGACCTTGGGATGAAGAGAGCCATCTATAGCAAGAGAGAGCACTGTGGGAATTGAAGGTGGATCACAACATAGCATTTTCACTCTTTTTATTGTTATTTGCTTGCATTTTCTTTTTTCTCATTTTTTTTTCCTTTTTGAATTGATGTTTCTTGTGCAGCAAGATAATTGTATGAATATGTATGCATATATTGGACCTAACATTTTTACCATGTTTAACATATGTTGGATTGATTACTTGCTATCTAGGAGATGGGGTGAGGAGAAGGGGGGGGATTGGAACACAAGGTTCTGCAAGGGTTAATGTTGAAAAATTATCCATGCATATGTTTTGAAAATAAAAAGCTTTAATAAAAAATAATAAATTAATTTCAAAAGCCAAATAAAACACTTGAACATGATGAAACCATCAACAAAAGTATACTTACCCAATAATTGCATGGAAAAGGTATTGAGTAAAGATATAGCATTGGTTTAGTTCGATAGAGCACTAGGTCAGAAATACATGCTGACTCACATAGCAATAGGAAGTCTGTCAAGTCCGATGAGCCCCTACTATTTTTGCATTGGGACTTTATGCTGAGGTGGCTGGGAAACTACATTAACAATGTGAACCTTAGTTCCCTGGACCAATTAAGTCTAAAGAACAATTTCATTCTCTTTTTAGGAAGTTAACCAATCGAGCATTTATTAAGCTCTTACTCTGTGGTAAGTACAGGGAATACAGATATAAACAGAAAGACAGCCCTTTCCCTCCAGGAGCACATTGTTTTGGGGAAAGGTAACACTTAAAACAAACCCATAAAAAGGTAGTGAGATGAAGCTACCCAAGACATAGTACATAAAGTCCCAAATTCAGCACAGCCTAGGAAAAAAATGAAAACGACTGGCTTCAGTGCCCTCCTAAAATGACAGTTCCAAAGGGAGGCATCTCAGGGATGTGTGAGTTCCAAGATGAAAAGAACAAGGTAGATAGGATCAAGTGTACAGTACAGCCTGGAGAGGAATAACAGTAACCAGTTTCTGTGTCACTCTTCCTTTTGCCATGAGTCCTAGATAGATTAGTGGTAGGGATTGCTCCCACCAAATTCACAAAGTAAATAATCAAGGCATATGAAGAAATAGTTTTTGAAAGCAGAAATTTAAACTATCAACAGCCTTGTGAAAGAAAGCTTCAAAATAAGTAAAATAAGAGGTAGGCAGCAAGCATTTATGAAACAATTACTGTATGCTGACTGTTGGAGATAGTAATGATAATAAGGAAAGTTAGCCTTTATGTTCAAGGAGCTTCTACTGTAATCAGAGAAGTTAACACACACACACAAAAAGGGAATTGAAAAGGGAGTGAAGGAGAGGAGGGAATGTTCTTACATGAGGTCAGTCCAGAGAGAAAAAAAGCACAAATGAGAGGGAAGGGAAGGATAATCCTTCTCCCAAATGGAGGCCCTTGCAAGAAATTTCTATGGGAGATGGGGAGCTAGAGCATAGATAGAGAAGTTTCAAAGTGATAAGGAAATTGAGACATGATGGTAGAAGTCTGGAAAGTCAGAAGCCCAGAAACACAAAGGTGCTATTGTTATGGAGTCATTTCAATTGTAGCCAGCTCTTCATGACCCTATTTGGGGTTTTCTTGGCAAAGATACTGGACTGGTTTGTCATTTCCTTCTGCAGCTCATCCGACAGATGAGGAACTGAGGCAAACAGGGTGTCACACAGCTGGGAGGTAACTGGAGTTGAATTTGAACTCAGTTCTGTTTGACTCTAGCACTGGTACTCTATCCACTGAACCACATAGTTCTTTGTTACTAGAGAATGTTTTATTTGAGGGAGAGGGTCACTGACAACAATATAAAAAGGAAAAATCATCAATAAAACCTATGTTTTAAAAAACAAAAATAGATGTAACTTGAGATTGTCTGGGATGTCCACTTTGCTTAATGTGGAGGTGATCTAAGGGGCCTTTGGAATATGTCCAGATTATCTAACGAGGAGACCTCTGCATCTCCTATTGTGTGTGTGTGTGGGGGTATAGCCTCCTCTGACTGGCTCCTTTGTCCTTAGAATTAGCTAGAATGTGCCTTTCCCTCTTCGTTGGCTATTCTTTCTGCTGTGCTTTTTGGCTTCTGCTCTTTTCTGTGCACTCCATCCTTCATCCATACCACAAGTGCTATGTATTAAACTGGTGAGAGGGGCAGGATAAACCTTTCTCTGAGAATTGGGACTGGGAGTGTTTGTTTCCGTTCTGTATAATTTGTCATTCCCACTTCCTAGGGGGCATTTCAAGTCCTGGGAATCTGAGCCATGGTGACCTTGGAGACAGGATTCTAGGTGGGATGACACAGCCAGTTATCCTAACAAGAAAACCTTACCCTGAAGAACCAGGAAACCTGCCTTGCAAGCCCCATTGTTGAACTGGGGCTTTGTGCACACAAGAACTAAGCTATGGACCTAATCCTCTTTTTCTTTCAGTCTGAGGTAGTAGTGCAAGAGGGGGTTCAATTAATCCCCAACGTGTTGGAGAAATAAGTGGGTGGTAGCTTGTGAAATAAATATTTATTTGTATAAGTTTATTCAACTAGTTGGGGCTAAATGGAATTAGGATACAAGGGGCCTACCCTCTATAATTGAGGAAATAATATAAATCAGGGCTGGCCGTATTTGCAGAGCCCAGACACCTCACATGACTTTAAGGGTACTAGAGAACCATAGGGTGAGGAGAAATGTACTCTCCTGGCCCTTGAGGCAGAAGAAGAGAGCATTCGATGTGGCAAAGAAAGTAGTGTAAAAACTGCTAATACCTATGCTGCTTCCCTAATTTTAGATAAATATTTTTTTTCCAAATTGAGAAACAGATCATGGCACTATTCTTAAAAATCTAAATTTTTTAAAATAAATTTATCTTTAGTTTAAAGGAAGTTCAAAGTTTTAAAGTTTAAAGAAGGAAGATAAATTTAAAAAATTATGCTTCATAACAGTTCTTTTATGGAGTAGAGTGGTTTGGGGGGAGGGGTTAAGAATTAAAGCTGGAAAAGGTCACCATTGCTGGGCCTGTTTTTCCTTAGACAAACCAACAAAAATGCATCAAATGACCAGTATTGAAGAGGGAAATGGGAGCTAGTTTTTCAGTAACAAATAGCCATTAAAACTTAACCACAAGGGGCAGCTAGGTGGAGCAGTTGATAGAGCACCAGCCCTGAAGTCAGGAAGACCTGAGTTCAAATTTGACCTCAGTCACTTAACAGTCCTAGCTGTGTGGCCTTGGACAAGTCACTTAACCCCAATTGCCTCAGCAAAAAAAAAAACAAAAAAAAAAAAAACAAAAAAAAAACACTTCTGTGGGACCCTGGGCAAGTCACTTAACCCCAATTGCTTCAGCAAAATAAATCAAAACAAAACAAAAAACAAACCCTTAACCACTTTATTTCCCAGCAATTTTGGCTTTATTTCCATCTTAGAAAAAAAAAGTCCCATTCCTCAACAAAACAATTGCCCCAAATCAATGGTTTCCAAATGTAATCTATGTTCAGATTTACTATTTGGTGGATAAAGCAGATACACATGGGACATTACTTTTAAAGTGGAGACAATACATTTACGTGATCCTGGAGAGTTGCTAGGCTTTGCCTGTTAACATTCAAACTTTTCAGTTCAAATTACATTTGCATATATTGGCAAACATTTCTTTGTTTTGTTTTCCTCATGTATCCTATGATTACATGCAAAGATTTTTTCCCCAAGAATTTTCATAATGTTTGCTTCCAATTTCTTTTTTTTTTAATGTAGTTCACATTATTCTATTATCACTCTATTTTGCCACATTATCCCTTAGGGGAAATTTAGAATTATTTTGATTTTACAAATCTTTCTCTATGAGTATGACTGTGGAATGACTATGGTTCTCTTTATTGATAATTTGATTAAATTTAATTTCCTTAAGAAATAGACAATACTCATTTATGTGGTTTCCTAGAACAGTGTGGGAAATTCAAATGGGTCCTGAAGTCTTAGTCTTTTAATCTTGAGCCACATGGCCTTCAGAGAAGAAAGAGTCTAAAGGGTTTTTCCTTTAAAAGGTAGGAAAGCTTCATTTTAATATCAGAGTTATCTACAATATCTAATTTGTTATAGGCAAATCAACTATGACCAGGAAAGAGGAATCCAAGGCTATAGGGAAAGAGTTTTGAGAGAGGGGATGAAAAAAAGATCAGATGTTCAGGGCAGTAGATGAAAAAAAAATGATGAGAAACCTGTTGAGAAAACCTGAGATCTGGAAGAGAAGAAAATAAATCTTTGGAAGGCAGAAAAGAGAAAAATGTGTTTGTTTCTTTGTTTTTGTTGTGGGGATGGTTTCTTTACCCAGGAATACACAGCAGACAAACAAGGATGTAGGTTCATGGTCAATGAGGTCAGGGGTGGAAAACTCTTTGGGAGAAGAAGGAAGCATTTGGGCTCCTATCTCCAAGACAAGGTAAGGAAGCAGTTCTAGAAGGGTCAAGACCTAGCAGCTTTTCCATCCTAAACCACCAGAGATGATAAGAGATACTCATCTTGAAAGACATTTGCTATAAGAAGTTTTAGTCAAAAGTAGACATGAAAGTTTTGGGAAACTAAGAAAAAAATAGGCTTAATTAATTGTTAGAATAAAATTAACTGTTAGGATTTCGGAAATCTTAGGAGCTTATCATTTTCATGATTGAATGTTTCTTTCTGGTGCTTAATAAAGCCTTCAACCCTCCAAAGTACTCCTTCTTTGATGTTTTTACGTCTAGAACCAAGACTGTATCCCTGTCTTATTTTGATGGACTTTTGGAGATTTTGATGGTTTGATAGAAAAGAATGACAATTAAACTAGATTTCACTACCTACGAACAAATATATTTCCCATAAGGAATATGGCTGGCCTTCAATAGAATAGAATAATCTGTTCACAATCAGTTACTTATCAATATTTTTCTTTATCTTTAATATTCCACCACCACCATGCCCCAAATTCATTTGGCTCTGGGGAGACACCAGCTCTCCTAATATTGTATATCCTCATCAATCTTCTTTGTACTGTCCTCTCCAAACAAATTTTGTACAAACTTCTTTTTTTCCTATTCTCAAAATTATACTTTTTAATTCTACCCACCAAAGTTAAGCATAATCCTGAATGAAAAAAAATAATATTAAATGACTTTCGGGATTTTGTTGCAAAAAGACCTGAATTTAATAGAAAATTTGACATCCAAGATCCAAGAGAAATATGAAGTAAACATCATAGACTAATTACAAAGAACTCAGTAAGGAAAAACTGCTTGTTTTATACATGGAATTGTAAACTATATATCTAAAATTGTCATCAGTAACTGGGTAGCTCAAAAGAAAAATGGGCATAGAATTGAGCAAGCTATGATTGTTTTCCCCTTTTCTTTTGGTATCCAGATGGATTTTTCCTTCTGAGAGTATCCAGTCTTTGAAAAAGCTTTGACCACTAATATTTTTGAAGATGATGACAATGATTCATGGTCTACATTTGCAGAGTTTCCTCTTGGTCATGACTTTAGTTACCTTTCTTGGGAGGGGGGGAAGAATCAAAGTCACCTGCTTCTAACCAATACTCATGCAGGTCATTTCTTTTTTTTTTTTTTTTTTTGCTGAGACACTTGGGGCTAAGTGACTTGCCCAGGGTCACATAGCTAGGAAGTATTAAGTGTCTGAGACCAGATTTAAATTTAGTTTCTCTTGACTTCAGGACCAGTGCTCTGTCCACTGTGCCATCTAGCTGTCCCAGGTCACTTCTTTAAAAACTGTGACATAGCTTTCTATTCAGGCCCTTATGGCACCCTCAGCAAGGAAGTATTAAGATTTTCCTCTGATTTCCTAACAGCCCAGTTCTGGTGTTCCATTATCCTTTGCATGTTTTCTGTGAATATTAGTGCTTTGTTTTATTTTCTCCTCACAGGTTTGAAGGTTGAAGGTTGATATTATTTCTCAGAAGGTATAACTTTAGTTTCCATCTCATTAGTTTGTCCATCTTTTTGTTTGTTAATATGTACAGTATTTTTTACACTAGTTTTGGGCTCTTTATTTATTTAAAACTAAATAAGAAAAAATGGAAAAGGATTTTTTTTAAATTGCCATGTGCCAGCAGAACATCAACAGAACATTCAAAATATATAACAATAAATTTCCATTTCAAGAAAGCATATATAATAGAAGAGATTATATCTATGACTCTCCATCTTTTCTTTGCTTCTTTATAGGTTATTCTTTTGTTCTCTGCTGTGCACTGTTTACTTTTTATTTTATTCTTTTTTTCCTTTTTCACACATCCCCTCTCCACCTCTCCCAAGTAAGCATGAGTAAATTTGAATTTTTGTTTTGTTTGTTTCTGGTAAAAAAAAAATTTCTTGGTACTGAGGGTTTTGAAATCTGGCAATAATGTTCTTATGTGTTTTCCATGTAGGACCTCTTTGAGGTGGTAAATGGTGGATTTTTCTATTTCTACTTTCCTCTCATATTCTATCACTTCAGCACAATTTTCTTTGATTATTTCTTGCATTATTGCATCAAGGTTCTTTTTTTTGGTTACAGCTTTCAGGTAGGTTAATTATTCTTATGTTTTCTCTACTTGATCTGTTCTCTAAATCTGTTGTTTTTCTTATAAGATGTTTCACATTCTGTTCTATTTTCATTCTTTATATTCTATTTTATGATTTCTTGTTCTCTTATAGCTTCACTAGTTTCCCCTTGCCCAATTCTAATATCAAAGAGTTATTTTCATCTTTAAGACTCTATATCTTCTAGTATGGAAGAAATTAGGCATTGACCCACACCTAACACCATATACCAAGATAAGGTCAAAATGGATTCATGATCTAGGCATAAAGAATGATATTATAAACAAATTAGAACAATGTAGGATGGTTTACCTCTCAGACGTGTGGAGGGGGAAGGAATTTGTGACCAAAGAACTAGAGGTCATCATTAATCATAAAATAGATAAGTTTGACTATATCAAGTTAAAAAGTTTTTGTACAAACAAAATGAATGCAGACAAGATTAGAAGGGTAGCAAACTGGGAAAATATTTTTACATCCAAAGTTTCTGATAAAGGCCTCATTTCTAAAACATATAGAGAATTGACTCAAATATATAAGAATTCAAGCCATTCTCCAATTGATAAATGGTCAAAAAATATGAACAGACAATTTTCAGATGAAGAAATTGAAACTATTTCTGGTCACATGAAAAGGTGCTCCAAGTCACTATTGATCAGAGAAATGCAAATTAAGACAACTCTGAGATACCACTACACACCTGTCAGATTGGCTAAAATGACAGGAAATGATAATGATAACTGTTGGAGGGGATGTGGGAAAACTGGGACACTGATACATTGTTGGTGGAACTGTGAATGGATCCAACCATTCTGGAGAGCAATTTGGAACTATGCTCAAAAAGTTATCAAACTGTGCATACCCTTTGACCCAGCAGTGTTTCTACTGGGCCTATATCCCAAAGAGATTTTAAAGGAGGGAAAGGGACCCACATGTGCAAAAATGTTTGTGGCAGCCCTTTTTGTAGTGGCAAGAAACTGGAAATTGAAAGGATGCCCATCAATTGGAGAATGGCTGAATAAAGTTGGTATATGAATGTTATGGAATATTATTGTTCTGTAAGAAACGACCAACAGGAGGATTTCAGAGAGAGGTCTGGAGAGACTTGCATGAACTGATGCTGAGTGAAATGAGCAGAACCAGGAGAACATTATACACAGCAACAAGACTATACGATGATCAATTTTGATGGACATGGTTCTCTTCAACAATGATGTGATTCAAACCAGTTCCTATTGTTCAGCAATGAAGATAGTCATATACATCCAGAGAGAGGCCTGTGGGAACTGAGTGTGAACCACAACACAACATTTTAACGCTTTCTGTGAATATTTCCATGCATTTTGTTTTCCTTCTTAGGTTGTTTTTTTCTTCTTCTCTTTCTAGATCTGATGTTTCTTGTGCAGTAAGATAACTGTATAGATATGTATACATGTATTTGTCATATAATTTATCCTATTTAGCATGTAGTAGATTACCTGTCATCTAGGGGTGAGGGGTGCAGGGAAGGAGGGGAAAAGCTTGGGAAAAAAGTTTTTGCAAAGGTCAATGTAGAAAAATCACTCATATGTTTTGTAAATAAAAAGCTTTATTAAAAAAAGACTCTATATCTTCTTTTATAGTTGGTTAACTTTCTTCATAATCTTGTTTTCCTTGGATGGTTATTATTATTATTATTATTATTCTAGTTTTTCCTCAATCTCTCTCAACTGATTTTTGAAGTCTTTTTTTGAGTTCCTTTATAAATTCTTTCTGGGCAGGTACCATCGAATATTAGTCTTTGGAGTAGTAGAGGCTTTTTTTTACTTCAACATCCTCCTCTGAAGATGAACCCCAGCCTTCCCTATTCCCATAGTAAGTTTCTCTGGTTGAGTTCTTTCTCCTTTGCCTATTCATTTTTTTTTAAAATAAGAACTATTAGCATAAGCATCTGTAACCTTGGGTTTTGGGGGTGGTACCTCTAGCTTCACTTCAGCTCTCCCCTGTGACCTGGAACCCCAAACCAAAAGCTACCCTCTTTTATACCAGCCAGCAGCGTTCCTGCCGCACTGCTTCTGCACTCATCAAGTGTGTTGGTTCCTTCTCCACCAGGGTGGCTTCTTTACAGCACTGCTGAGATTGGTCTTCCCAGTGAGCTGAGGTTTCCTCAGTCTTTCTAGACTCAGATCCCAGATTCCTCAAGCAGTTCAGAAGGTGAAAGTTTCTGTGTTTGGGGCAGAGGCTCCAATCAAACCCAGCTATATCCAGGGCTCGCCACTGGATGTTTCTGTGGAGCTAGCCTGGAAGTGTCTGCACTGCATGCCTAGTATGGACATATTTACACTTCACAGAGCCCAAATCTCCATCTTGGGATCTTGCTTGGAGTGTTCTGGGTTGTCCTAGGAAGACCTCTGGTCTGGCCTGTCTTGTTTTTCACTGGTCTGTGTTCACCCTGAGGCACAATTTTGTTTTGTTTGTGGAGGAAGTCTGGACAGCTAAGAATTTTCTGACCTACTCTGCCATCTTCCACAAATCCTGCCCCCATGATGTGATTCTTAAAAGCAAAACAATGATGGAAAAAGTAAAAAGTAATTATATAAGTTATGCAAATGAAGTGTGAGAACTGACAAAGAGGAATGAGATGGGGGAGAAGAATTGGTAATTCCCACTCTCATTGGGAATGGGTTAAAAAGGGAACGCTCCCTCTTCCTCTTCCTCTCTCTGGAATACAATATATAACACCAAAAGCTATTCCCCAGTAAATGTGACCAAAGGATATGAACAAATATTCTGAAAAGAATCATCAGTTAACAACTCCAATAACACTGCACATCACTAAGAAGAGAAATGCAATCAAAGTCATCCTGAGGTTTTTTCTTAAATTCTACAAACTAGCAAAGATGAAAAAAATGGCAATAGGGCAGTTTGTCAGAGTTAGGGACTTTTAGGCAGTTATAGCACTGTGGGTAGAACTGTGAATCAGTACCAACATTTTGGAAAGCCTATGGAATTATGCAAGTAAATTGTCTAACACATCCATACATTTAACCTGGAGATTCCTATATGTGACTAATACCTCAAGGAAACAACTGGGAAGAAAGTTGCAATATACAGCAAAATCTTTATAGCCATGCTATAAAGTAAATGCCCATCAATTGGGGAATGGCAAAACATATGGTGCTATATGAATATAATGAAATGTTACTGTGTTATAAGACATGATAAATGTGATGAATACAGAGAACCATGGAAATATTTACATGAACTGATAGAATGAAGTAAAAACAGCCAAAAAAACCAAACAACCTACACAAAGGCTACAGTGTAATAAATGGGAAAAATTACACAGATACACACACATACACAAATACAAGTGAATCGAGTTAATCAAAAGGGAATATTACACTATTAAAAAGAACAAGCATGGCTTGAATGAAAAACGCAAAAAAGACAATCCCTTCTTCATTCCATTTTAGAAGTGAAAGGTAGACATGTACATTGTAAGTATTTTCAGACTTTAGTATCAAAGTAGCTATGCTAATTTTTTTTCAGGGAGTGTTTTTTGTCTTTTAAAAATAATAGTTTTATATGGGATGGCTCTCAGAAGAATGAAGAGGAAGCATTTTGGGAAATGATGGTTATATTAAAGATAGCAATTAAAATGTATTTGAAAAATATTTTAACAGCTTTTTATTTTTCCAAATACATGCAAAGATAGTTTTCAACATTTACCTTTGCAAAACTGTGTTCCAAATTCATTTTCCTCTTTTCTCTCCTTCCCCTTTCTTTAGACAGTGAACAATATAATGTAGGTTAAGCATGTGCAATTCTTCTAAACATATTTCCATATTTGTCATGCCATACAAGAAAAATCAGATTGAAAGGGGAAAAAACACAAGAGAAAAAAGTGAACACAGAACAACAAAGTGAAAATAGTTTGCTTTGATCCACATTTAATCTCCATAGTTCTGACTCTGGATCACAAGTCTATTAGAATTGCCTTGAATCATCTTATTGTTGAAAAGAGCCACTTCCATCATAGTTGGTCATCACATTATCTTGCTGTTGCTGGGTACAATGTTCTCTTGGTTTTGCTCATTTCACTCAGCATCATTCTTTCCAGGCCTCTCTGAAATCGTCCTGCTGGTCATTTCTTACAGAACAATAATATTCCATGACATTCATATACCATAATTTATTCAGCCATTCCCCCACTGATGGGAATCCATTCAGTTTCCAGTTCCTTACCACTACAAAAAGGGCTGCCACAAACATGTGGGTCCCTTTCCCTCCTTTGATATCTCTTTAGGATATAGCTCCTTGTAGAAACACTGCTGTATGAGTATGCAGTTTGATAGCCCTTTGGGCATAGTTCAAAAATTGCTCTCCAGAATGGTTGGATCAATTCCAACTCCACCAATAATGTATCAGTGTTTCAGTTTTCCCACTTCCCCTCCAACATTCATCATTATCTTTTCCTGTCATTTTAGTCAATCTGAGAGGTGTGAAGTATACCTGAAAGTTGTCTTAATTTGTATTTCTGTAATCGTTATTCATAACGATTTAGAGCAAAAAATATATATTTTGTAAAGACAAAAAAAAACCCTATCAAATTCAAAGTCAGGAGCTCAGCCAGCTTGCATTACTTTCTGATGAACTAAGTAGAAAATAACCTCTCTCTGGGGCTTGGTTGGCAGACCTTGATGGGCAATTAGTAAAGCAAGAGAACTTTACTAGGCTGAATCAATGCGCAGCTTATTCAACATAAGCCATTCTTTAATGTCATTTCTCTTTTACGAATAATTAAATCCCCCTCTCTTTAAATGCTGAATGACCCATAGATGTCTCGTTTTGTCCCAGCATTAAAGTCCAAGGCACCGGCCTGGCTTAGAACATTCAGCCTCACTTCTCTCCCCTCCCTGATGTATCTTTTGCACAATTACCAATGATTTCCTAAAATGCAGTTCTGACCACATCACTGCTCTTGTCCAATAAACTATCAGTGGCTCCCTACTGCTGCTGGGTTAAAATCTAAGTTCCTAACTTTGGCACTTAAAGTCCCAAATCTATCTTTTGTAGCCTTATCATATATTGCTGAGAGGAAGACAGACTGGAGAGGAAAGCCGGGGAGAAGAGGAAGAAAGGGGAGACGGGAGAGAGAGACAGAGGGGAAAGGAGAGAAACAGAGAGAGATGAGAAATGGGAGAGACGACAGAGATGAGAAATGAAAGACAGAGAGGGGAGAGGGAGAAAGGCAAGATGAGGAAGAGAGACAGAGACAGAGGGAGGGAGAGAAACGGAGGGAAAGGGAGATGAGAAATGGGGAAACAGACAGACAGACAAAGAAATGAGATCGAGACTGACGGAGGGGGGGGAGAGAGGGGGACAGGTGAGGAAGAGACAGAAAGGGAGGGAGGGAGAGATGAGAAATGAGACAGACAGACAGACAGACAGAGACAAGAGAGACAGAGGGAGAACCTGTAAATAGCACTGACTGAGGCGGGGCAGAGCCTCCAGCGGGGGAAGGGCAAGCATCAAGGGAAGCTGGAAAGGAGGGGGCCGCGGCGGGGCGGGAGGGGCGGGGGAGGCCCGGTTCCCGGCGAGATTGGGGGGGCTTCGCCCTATCGGAAAACGACGTAGGGGCTGGAAGCGTGCGTGACTGGGGGCAAGATCCCGAGTTCCGTAGTGGTCAGCCTGAGCTCGGCCTTCTTTCCCTTAGGGAATCAAAATGAAAGCGACGGCCCGCCAGCCATTTTCCCCGGGATGAGCGGCCCTCCCCTTTGTTGCGGACACCGCCAGGGGCGCCCCCCACGGAGCCCTCGCGCTCGGCCGCAGCGACGACAATCCGGGAAATTTGGGCTCTGTCATAGGAGCGCCACGCCGTGCCGTGCAGGGCTCGGACGTGCCGAGTCTTGCGTGGCGTGGTTTCAGAGCCGCCGTCTTGCTTGTCCATTCTCACTCCGGACACTAGATGTCCCCCCAGAACTGGACTATCTTTTTAAATGCCCGTGATCCCAAATCATTTATTAAGCTCCTATTACATACACCAACCCTAGGCCACGTGCTCGGTATACAAAGGCCAAAGAAAGACGGGCCTCAGGACGGTCAGTGTCACTAAGGGGCCGATGGTCAGTCAAGCTAATGTTGTGCCACAGTTTCCCTGTCTCAGTTTCCCTCAGTTGCTCTGTTCCCATGTCCGAGCTACAGTTCCCATATATCAATTTCCCTAAATTGCCCTGTTTCCCTTAATGCTACAGTTCCCATCTCCAAACTTCCCTTAATTGCTCTGTCCCGGAATAGCAATCCCCACTTCCTGACCTTCAGAAATAATTGGACTCACATTCCAAAGGAATTATAGAACCTTCAGATGGCCAGCCTCGACATCCCCCTTATCTGTATGACCCAGAGTAGTAGTCTTCTTTGCCAAGGCATCCTTACTCCCACCTGCCAGAACTGAATTTATGGTTTCCTTGGACACCAGATGTGCTTAGCTGTTCCCATGAGTTCTTTGTCTCCCTGAGCTATAGAACCTATATAATGCATGACGTCCCTCAATGAGGTGCTGAATACTTCGTACTATTCAGTCGGCTGACATGGCTGTCAGTCTAAGTCTCTGGGCTGGACTGTGTGCTTTGAGACATGAGTCCCACCAGTCCTGATCCATAGCTATGGATTCTGAACTCTCAATTAACATAAGTAAAGTATTACCTAATTTCCACTGTGTGATACTGCCTCAGTTTCTCCCTGAGCATTACACTATTACCCACTTACTCTGTGCCAGGCTCCGTGCTGGGCGTCGACTTTACAAAAGAGAAAACAGACAAGCAAACAAATATGTTTGTTATCCAGTGACAGATATAATAGGATAAACAGGAATTAAAAGCCCAAGGTCTCCCATTTCATCTGGGGCCATCATCCTGATCTCTCTCTGGCCACTGGCTCTAAATGGCTCTGGAGGGAAAGTGACACAGGTGTCCTTGTCCGGCCCTCCCTCACTTCAGTCCAGCTCACTTGCAGGCCATGGCCTCACCTCTGAAGTCATGGTCCTGTCTGAGAATGAAGGTGGAAGGACAGCCACAAAGGGCAGAGAGATAGAGGATGAAAGTTTGCAGGCTTGGAAGAATAAAGAAGGTTTGAAAGATGGAATGAAGTTTGTAGGCAGTGGGGAATGAATAGGAGACAAGGGGGACCGAGGGGGTAAAAGGGCTGACAGGAGGGCGATCTGTTGGAGAAGACTGGATGAAGTGGAACCACTTGAACACGCAGAGAGGCTAGCCTTTGTAAGGATGAAGGCCACTTCATCATCATGATGTGGTCACGTGTCAGGAGAGCAAAGGTGAAGTGTAAAGACTGAAGAAACAATCAAGCAATCTCCTTTGACAAAAGAAAAAAAAAAAGGAAAGGTCTCAGGCAAAATCCAAGTATGATGTTGTGCCATCCTTTGGGAAAGGACAATTTTTATAGATAGAAGGAGGAGGGGAAATCCAGAAGAGTTGTTTTCACAAACAGTGGGAGAGATGCTTTGCTTGAAGGATAAGATCAGGGAAGAGTAGGGAAAGATCATGGATACTTGAACGACAAAAACAAAATTTGGAAAATAGGGGAGATTTGGGGGAACAATCTCAGAATAGATTAAGGAATTCTGGTTTTAGGTAGGGAGCGTGCTAGCTTGAGTCCCCATCAGTAGGAGACAGGGATAAAGGAGGATGTAATGGCACAAGATGTGATGTGAGAGGAGGAGACATAGCAAATTGCCTCTGTTTTTTCCAGTAATTTTTTTCAGCTATATGAGACAAAATTCTCAGTGAGACAGTGGGGAGTAAGGAGGAGTACTAAGAAGTTCAAGAAAAGATGAAACCATTTGGAAGAGCCTCTGTGGCAAGTGGGATAATAAGTTGATAAGGCAGGTGTAGAAGGATTGCTTAGCAGATTCAAAGTAATCTCAATAAACTTTGGACAGAAAACACTATCTGCATCCCAAAAGAGAACTATGGAGACTGAATGTAAATCAAAACATGCTACGCTCACTTCTTTTTTTTGTTTTGATTTTTATCTCGCCCCTGGTTTTTCCCTTTTGCTCTGGTTTTTCTCTCCCCACATGATTCATTAAGTAATGTGTGTTAAAAACAAAAACAAAAACAAAGTTGTGTATCAAATTTATTATGGACCCCGTCAGACAATGACTGTGTGATTTTCACCATATAACTGATGTGACTGGTATTGCAAATGATGTAGTACCAGGGGATGTGCTTGAAGAAAAGCGCCAAATGTTGGGGTTAAGTCACATGAAGAATTCACAATGGTCATTCTCTTTGGCAAAACAGGGGTTTATTTAAGAGAACAAGTTAAAGTCAAAATGCAGGAACAAAGATGATGAACAAAAGGACAAAATCAATGAAAATACACACCGGGAATGGTAAACATGCAACAGAATGGGAGAGCATACAGCCAGCAAGACAGTTTTAACAATTAATGATGGAAAAGACAAATTCCCTAATGGAACTTACAATTACCAAGGAGAAAGAGAACATCCCATGACATTGGACTATGCCTTTAACTGGCAGACACTCTAAAAAGGAGAGACCTTCTGAAGAATGGGGGAAGGATGAGAGGACAGACACCACATGGTTGAGTGTCACATTGAACTGATCCAAAGGAGGTTCAGCAAAGATGATGTGGACCACAGGCAGATTTATAGGGGAAATTTAACCTGACTGGACACAGCATGGTAGGGCCACCCACAGGAGGGGGAACCTCTATAAAAGGTGAGACCACAAGGCTAAACTGATTCCTAATCAGTGCCCTGCCCCAGTAAGCAATGCCATCAATATTTCACCCTTTCTCTGCTAACCATACCCAGCTACTGAGAACCTCATAACAGGCACCTAATAAATATTTGCTAAAAAATGAAAAGTCACTATTTTAGACACTAAGGATACACAAATATAAATGAAAAACAAGATTTTCCCTGAGACAACTTACTTTCTGCTTGAAAGATACAGAATATACAGATATGGTCAAAGAAAACCATTTTTATTACAGCTTTTTATTTTCAAAACATATGCATACATAATTTTCAACATTCACCCTTGCAAAACCTTGTGTTCCAGAATTTATTTCCCTCCCTTTTCCCTACTCCCTCTCTTAGACGTCAAGTAATCCAATACATGTTAAACATGCACAATTCATTTACACATACTTCGACAATCATCATACTGCACAAGAAAAATCAGATCAAAAAGGAAAAAAATGAGAAAGAAAACAAAATGCAAACAAACAACAACAAAAAGAGGGAAATTACTATGTTGTGATCCACACTCAGTTCCCACAGTCCTCTCTCTGGGTATAGATGACTCTCTTCATCACAAGTCCGGTGGAACTGGTCTGAATCACCTCATTGTTGAAAAGAGCCACATCCATCAGGTCATCATATCATATTGCATTTGCCGTGTACAATGATCTCCTGGTTCTGCTCATTTCACTTAGCTCATGTAAGTCTCCCCAGGCCTCTCTGAAATCATTCTGCTGGTTGTTTCTTACATGACAATGATACTCCATGACATTCATATACCATAATTTATTTAGCCGTTCTTCAATTGATGGGCATCCACTGAATGTCCAGTTCCTTGCCACTACAAAAAGGGCTGCCACAAACATTCTTGCACATATGGGGCCTTTTCCTTCCTTTAAGATCTCTTTGGGATATAAGCCCAATAGAAATGCTGCTAGGTCAAAGGGTATGCACAGTTTGATAACTTTTTGAGCATAGTTCCAAATTGCTCTCCAGAATGGTTGGATCCATTCACAGTTCCACCAATAAGGTATCAGTGTCCCAGTTTTCCTAAATCCCCTCCAACATTCGTCATTATCTTTTCCTGTCATCTTAGCCAATCTGACAGGTGTGTAGTGGTACCTCAGAGCTATTTTAATTTGCATTTCTCTGATCAATAGTGATTTGGAGCACCTTTTCATATGACTGCATATAGTTTCAATTTTTTCATCTGAAAATTATCTGTTTATAAGCTTTAACTATTTATCAATTGGAGAATTGCTTGAATTCTTATAAATTTGAGTCAATTCTCTATATATTTTAGAAATGAGGCCTTTATCAGAACCCTTGAATGTAAACATTTTCTTTCAGTTTTCTGCTTCCCTTCTAATCTTGTCTTCATTAGTTTTATTTGTATAAAACCTTTTTAATTGAATATAATCAAAATTATCCATTTTGCATTCAATAATGTACAGCAGTTTGTCTTTGGTCACAAATTCCTTCCTTCTCCAAAGATCTGAGAGGTAAACTATACTATGTTCTTCTAATTTCTTTATAATATCACTCTTTATGTCTAAATCATGGATCCATTTCAACCTTATCTTGGTATAGGGAGTTAGGTGTGGGTCAATGCCTAGCCTCTACCATATAATTTCCAATTTCCCCAGCAATTTTTGGCAAATAGTGAGTTCTTATCCCCAAAGCTGGGGTCTTTGGATGAGTCAAACACTAGATTGCCATAATTATTGACTATTTTGTCCTGTGAGCCTAACCTATTCCACTGATCCATTACTCTTATTTCTCAGCCAGTACCAAATGGTTTTGATGACCTCTACTTTATAATATAGTTTTAGGTCTGGTACAACTAGGCTACTTTTGATTGCATTTTTTTTCCATTAATTCCCTTGAAATTCTTGACCTTTTGTTCTTTTTTTTTTTTTTTTTTGCTTTTTGGTGAGGCAATTGAGGTTAAGTGACTTGCCCAGGGTCAGACCTTTTGTTCTTCCAAATGAACTTTGTTATTATTTTTTCTAGATCTGTAAAATAATTTCTTGGGAGTTTGATTGATATGGCACTAAATAAGTAGATTAATTTAGGTAGTATGGTCATTTTTATTATATTCGCTCAGCCTACCCATGAGCACTTAATGTTTTTTCCAACTGACTAGGTCTGATTTTATTTGTATGGAAAGTGTTTTGTAGTTGTGTTCATATAGTTCCTGACTTTCCCTTGGCAGATAGATTCCCAAATATTTTATCCTATCATCCGTTATTCTGAATGGAATTTCTTTTTGTATCTCTTGCTGCTGAACTTTGTTGATAATATATAAAAATGCTGATGATTTCTGTGGATTTATTTTGTATCCTGCAACTCTGCTAAAGTTGCGAATTGTTACTAGCAGTGTTTTCGTTTGAGTCTCTAGGGTTCTCTAAGTAGACCATCATATCATCTGCAAAGAGTGATAATTTGATTTCCTCATGACCTACTCTAAGTCCTTTAATCTCTTTTCTTTTCTTATTGCAGAAACTAACATTTCTAATACAATATTGAATAGTAATGGTGATAGTGGGCAACCTTGTTTCCCCCCTGATCTTACTGGGAATGGTAAAGAAAATCATCAAAAAAAAATAATAAGAGAACAGAAATAACTGCAGTGGGAGGGTAGCAATGAAGCTTGGCATCAAAGGGTCACCTGATTCTCAACCTTGAGGAAGTTAAGGATTCTCAAAGAAAAGGGTACAGAGTAGGCCCATTTCAGGGTTAATCATTGAAGAGAGTTCCTGAGGGCGTTGAGGCCCCAGTGGTGCCTCTGAATGCCTGTGGCAGCATTGCTGTAATAATCAGACTTGGGAGGTGATGCCCTGTAGCTTGGCTACTGCACCAGCCATGGCCTTAAAAAACTGTTATGTTTAGAGTGGAATACATAAAATAACGTTAAAAATCCAATGTTAGATACAAACTTAAGAATGTATCATCCTAACTCTGGATAATGTTAATTTTTTTCAATAAGTATTCATTTCGTTAATCCTTTCTTTTCCTATTTAAAAAAAATATTGTAGGTACATGTCCTGGCCAGCAGGACTTTAGTAATTCGTGGGGGCGAGGAGGACCCGACCTGAAGGGAGAGAATAGGCGAGAGAGAGGAAGGAGACTACATGGCAGATGGAATAGTCTCGTTTATTGAAACAAAAGGCTGGGGTTAAATAGGCCAATGCCGTTTGCAGGAATGCAAAGGTGGTCAGATTTTGCAGGTGGGGTTTGGGTAACCAGGGTTTGGGTAATCAGCGGAGAATGCAAGGACACGGGGGTTGAGTAGCAGGGAGTGGAATGCAAGGACGCGGGGTTGGAAGGCACAGATATGGTCTGACAGTCTCAGGGTGTAGTTAATCAATCAATCCAAAGTTCATGCTTGTCTTTCCTGTGTTTTCACATTCTCGGGGCCCCAACAGGTACAAGTTCTCCTTCTGAGGACTACTTTATATGCATCCTTTGTTTTATCAATTTCATTTTCTTTCACATCATTTTTGTTTCTATGATATATTCTTTGACCTATTCATTATGATTTTACTGTCTTTTTGGTGACCCCTGAGCTGATAATTCTTTTTATTTTGCTATTGTTTATATCTATTCTTTTTTCTTTTTTACATTTTTGTTCAATATTTCTGAGCCTTAATACAGGGCATACTTTTGTAAAAATCTCAAGTTGCACAGAGATATAAAGTTTTTTGAGCAGTCCTAATTATAGGACACTGTATAAGTCTAGTGTTAATTTCTCCAGCAATTTCTTCATTTCTATTATCTTCTCTTTTTTGAATCTTTAAATAGAGAGAACACTGAAATTTCCTGCCACTGCTGTCTTATTATGTCTTCTCATAGTTCATTTCATATTTCCCATATGAATTCAGATGCCACGGCATTTGAAACATAGGTTTTTTTTAATTGATATTGGTTTCTTTGTCATTCCTTTAAGCCTAATTTAGCTTCTCTGTTTATCATTGTTCATGTTTTGATTATTTGTTTTTACTTTCTCACATAGGAGGATTGTAACTACTGCTTTTTTGGATTCATTTGACACATAGTAAGTAAACTTTTGTCAAGTCCTTCATTTTTATTCTGTGTAACTTTTTAGTTCCCAAGTCTCTCCCTCCCTCCAGTTCCTCATTCACTTATTGAAAAGAGAAACATTGTGTTACCCATTAGACATGTGAAGTCATGCAAACATTTTTCCATATTAGCCACATTGCAAAAAAGAAAGAAAGAAAGAAAGAAAGAAAGAAAGAAAGAAAGAAAGAAAGAAAGAAAGAA
>JAJPUD010011631.1:33274-53602 GCA_023553655.1 Myrmecobius fasciatus
GCTGTCTATTTCTTCTTGCATCTCTCTTAACTTCTCCTCTAGGAATTGGGATGCTATACTACTTGGTGCATATATGTTTAGTATTTATATTACTTCATTATCTATGGTTCCCTTTAGAAAAATATAGTTTCTTTTCTTATCTCTTTTAATTAGATCTTTCTTTGATTTTACTTGATCTGAGATAAGGATTGCTAGCCCTGCTTTTTTTTGTTCACATGAAGCATAATAGATTCTGCTCCAGCCCTTTACCTTCCGTATGAATGTATCACTATGCTTTAGATGTGTTTCTTATAAACAACATATTGTAGGATTCTGACTTTTAATCCAGTCTGCTATCTGCTTCCGTTTTATGGGAGAGTTCATCTCATTCACATTCACAGTTAAAATAACTAATTCTGTATTTCCTGCCATCTTGTTTACCCAAAGTTATGTTTTTCTTTTTCCTTTTCCCTTTCTCCCTTCTCCCCTCCCCAGTATTTTACTTTTGATGACCACCTCCTTCAAACAGTCCTTCCCCCTTTAGAGCCCCTCCCTCTTTTTTACACCTTTCTCCTAATTTTTCTATTTTCCCTTCTTTTAGTCTATCACTTTATTTTCCTCTTTTCCCTCCCACTTCCCTATAAGGTGAGAAATGTTTCTCTGTGAAACCAAATATGTCTGATATTCTCTCTTAGAGCCCAATCTGATGAGAGTAAGATTCCCTCACTGCTCATTCCCTTCTCTTCTTTCCCTCAATTATATTAGTTTTCTTTGCTTCTTCATAAGATTTTACCTTATTTTTACCTCCTTTTTTTTAACCTCCTTTTCCCTCTTTTCCCAGTATGATCCCCTTTCCACCTCTAGTTTCTTTTTCATATTATCAAAGAAAAAACAAATTATACCCACATTCTCTAAGGATACCCATAATAGAAATATAGTTCTCAAGGGTTCTTTCATTTTTACCTTTTTATGCTTCTTTTGAGTTCTGTGTTTGGAGGTCAAATTTTTTGTTCAAATCTGGTCTTTTCATTAGAAAGAGGTGAAATTCACCTATACCATTAAATGTCCATCTTCTTCCCTGGAAGATAATGCTCATTCTACCTGGATAGCTTATCCTTAGCTATAATCCACGTTCCTTTTCCTTCTGGAATATCTGATTCCAGGCCCTTTAATCCTTTAAGGTGGAAGCTGACAGATCCTGAGTGATTATAATTACAACTCCTCGGTATTTGAATTGTTTCTTTCTAGCTGCTTGCAATATCTTTTCCTTGGTGCAATAGTCCTGAAATGTAACCACGATATTCCTTGGGGATTTAATTTTGGGGTCTCTTTCAGGAGGCAATCAGTGAATTCTTTTGATGCCTATTTTACCTTCTAATTCTAAAACATCAGGGCAGTTTTCTTTCATGATTTCCTGGAAGATAGTGTCTAGGTTCTTTTTTTTCATCATGGCTTTCAGGAAGTCCAATAATCCTTAAATTGTCTCTCCTAGATCTATTTTCTAGGTCAGTTGTTTTGCCTAGGAGATATATTTTCTTCTATTTTTTCATTTCTTTGTTTTTGTTTGACTGATTCTTGAAGTCTTATTGAGTCATCCACTTGCATTTGTTCAATTCTTATTTTTAAGTGTTGTTTTCTTCAGTTACCTTTTAAAGCTCCTTTTATAATTGGCCAATTTGTTCATTGCATACTTACTCCGTTTCACCAATTTTGTTTTTCAGTGAATTGCTGTCTTTTTCATTTCTCTTTTGTAGGGCATTATATCCTTCTTGCACTGATCTCACTTCATTTCCCCATTTTTTCTTCTAACTTTCTTTTGAGATTCTTTAATCAATCTTCCAGCAAAGCCTTGTGAAATGGGAACCAGGTCATGTTTCCCTTTGTGGCTTCCTCTGGAGTTGCTTTATCTTTATGAACCTCAGGATCTGAGGTCTGTTCTTCTCTCTCTCCATAAAAGCTGTCTATGGAGCTGTTTTTTATTCATTTTTTTAAAGCTTGAGTTCTATCCAAAGCAAAGGAGCCACAGCTGCTTTAATTTGTCCTAGGGCAGTTCTGCTGATTGACTTCTAGTGCTGGGCCACTGGGGCTAGGTCCCAGAGTTCTCAGTGGTTTACAATCTACCTTTTACAAAAGGCAGATCTACCAAAGCATCTGCTTGCAACCAGGCCAGAGTGGCCTAAGAGGCTCACAGAAACTTCCCAGGTGCTTAAAACCTGCCACGCTCTGAGTCCTGGCCCAGCTTCCTGCCCTGTCTGGGCTGCCATCTGGGCGTGGCAAACTTTCCCACTGCCCAGCTGAAACAGACCTGTTCTGACGTTTTTCCAAGGTAACTTCTTCTGGTAATGTGTTGTCCTCCAAATATTTGGGGGTGATTTGACTCCAAAATCAGTTTAGAGGCTTAATCTGCTGTTGGTTTGAGAGAAGGTCAGAGGAGATCACAGAGAGTGGTATCTGCACTTTGCCATCTTGTCTCTGCTCCCCCCTTTCTGCTAATTTCTGTATTCTAAGTTCTTTCCCAACTCTACTCCAGATACTAGGACCTCATCTACTTCAGGCAGTATTTGATTTTAAATGTCCACTATGTTTCAACTTTCTATACTGTAAAGTCCCTCTCAGGTCCATCCCAACTTTGATATTCCTGGGTATAAGGCTCCATTTAACTCAGGCATCAAAGAGAGAAGGATTCACACAGTGAATGAGTGAATTTTTATATCCAAGGAGGGTGGAAGAATAGAGAGAGAAAAGAAAGTCAAAGAGAGAGAATGGACACCAAAGGAGAAAAGCAAAAAGAGAGAAGGGGTATTGTTCACAGGGACATGGCAAACACATAAAGAGAGAAAAAGAGGGTAAAGTGCATATAGAAGAGAGAGGAACAGAAAAGGAGGGAGAGGTGTGCAGAGAAAAGAGAAATAGAGAAGGGATTGGACACTTCAAGAGGAGAGACTTGGAGAAACATGAGCAAGATGGCTGGCAAAAGTGGACAGACCCGAATCCCACATATTTACTCCAAAAAGAATATTATGGTTACACCAGAAGGAAAAAGGGTGGATTGTGATGGCATACTACAAAAAGTGACTTTTTCTACTTTAGGATCAAATAAGAGGCTGGTCATAATCCCAAGAACAAAAGGAAAAGGGCCAGAATTAAAGCCAATTCCAGGACAAAATAGCCTCCCAAGTGTGACCAGAGATAGGCCAGGGTCCTGTGTAGCCTCCAACAGTTTGTGTTCTGGGGCAACAAGAGCTGAAGACTTCTCCAAGAAAGTGCTCTCTGAGGCAGTCAGAAAGATCCAGGTTGGGCACCAAGGAAGGGCATGGGAAGGGCAGCATTGGAAAGTGTCTCCCCTCCCAGTTGTCACACCAGGACAGACCAATTCAGGGGTTCTTGTGTCTTGAATTATATGAAAGCTCTCTAAAGATCTAGTGCTTTGAAATTCCAAAGTCCAGGTTCTCCTAATCTCATGGAATGGTAGTCAGTACAGGAAATTAGGGAACCCAGAGCAAGATGAAGTGAGACCTTCAGTCCTTTACATATGTTATAAAAATATTAGGAAAGGATGAAAATTGAGAAGTCTTTACATTAATTAGAAAAACAATCCTTTATCAGCCTTACAATGTCCTATTCCTCTCTCTTCTGCCAGCCCAGGAAGGGACTCCTTTTCTGAAGCAAGTAGGGCAGTGACCAAACAAGAGAAAGGAACCCTTTATCTGTCCACCTAATATTGGCCTTTTTCTCTCTAAGCCTTGAAGAGATCAGTCTGCCTCATTTAAGAGGGCTACCTTCCCATCTCCCTGGAGGAATTAGGATATGGATAAGAGGGAAGGAATTGCCTTGATTACTTTTGGTCAACTGTGAGTCACTTTGTGGGTTGGGGAGGGAGGGAAGAGTGGTCATAAAGGGATTGAATAGGAAATAATCAGAGAAGAGAGGAATGCAAGTAGGGAGACATGGAGAGGAGGAGAAAATAGAGTATGATGGGTACAGAGAAAGGAGAATGGCACCCAGAGAAAGGAGGAGACACGGAAAGAAAAGGAGAACACAAAGAATGACTCAAAGGGTGAGAGGAGACAGAAAAAGAGACTTGGACAGACACGGAGCATGCAGAGAAGATGTGAAATTGAGATAAAATTGGGCCCATGAAAAAAAAAAGGGATACACAGAGAGACATTGAGGCACATGAAAAAGAAGGGGACATTTGATGGAATGAAGTCGACAGTGGAAAGACACAGAGATAAGAGCAGAAGGGTGTGCAGACAGAAAGGAGAACAGGTGGGACACATGGACAGTGTAGAAGGAGGAGGCCTAGGCATCAATCACAGCACACTGACTTGATGATTTCCAAGGTGGGGAGCCCACTGCCTTCTGAGATTGTCCTTGTCACTTTGAGGCAGCTCTGATTGTCAGGAAGCTGTTCTTGACATCAAATAAGTTGGCTTTCCAATGCATACTACATCCATCTTCCTTAGAAGGAACTGGGGAAGGGTCTTAGGAACATTCTGGTTCCCTTATTCAGACAATATCAATCTATTTCCCCATCAGTGAAATGATGGCATCACACTTGATTCATGAAAAAGACATTTTATGCTAAGAGTAGAAGGAGGTGAATGAAGTGATAGGGCTGTGGGGAGACAGGAGGGAAGGCATGACCACAAAAACCTGCAAATGACCAAAGATCTAAGATTGCGTCGATGGGGACATTCCCTCCAAAGATGCAGATAGAGTTCACCCCCAGATCCCCATTCTGGGTCATTCTCACCCTTGTCCCACCATTCATTGGTTCTCCTCAGAGGACCCACTCAACATTCTGGATGATTTCCTCCTCTTGGCATCCTGCACCTCTTCAAGGGAGTTCAATGGTTAGAACAATGACAAGTACAAAGAAAAGGTCTAAACAAACTCCTTCCAGAGAAGGAGGGCTCACTTAGAACTTCTGTAGGCATAAAGGCAAGGCTTCATGGAGAAGGTGGCACCAGATCTGGACTTTCAAGGCCTCAAAGGATTTCAATCAGTGGAGCTGGTAGGAAAGTTCATTTCTAGGCTTACAGATCAGAAAAACTGAGTTTGAAGGGACATTAGATAAAATCATCTAATCCAAAACCATCATTTTCTTCTTTTTTTTTTGGTGAGGCAATTGGGGTTAAGTGACTTGCCTAGGGTCATGTTAAGAGAATGTTAAGTGTCTGAGACCAGATTTGAACTCAGGTCCTCCTGACTTCAGGACTGGTGTTCTATCCACTGCACCATCTAGCTGCCCCCAAACCATCATTTTCAATGATGGTCCACAGAGCTAACATGACTTGTTCAAAAGTCACAGGGGTGGTAATGGACTCAGCCAGAATTTAAACCCAGGTCTTCCTGACTTCAAGTCTAATATTCTACCCATTGCACCAGACTGCCCTTTTTTATTTTATGTTTTTATGGATATTTTGTTTCTTTTGTCACCATAGTTATCTCATGTGACCCTTCCTCTCTTTCTCATTCTCATAAAGAGCCATCCCATGGGATAAATAATATCTGTTGTTGTTGTTGTTCAGTCATGTTCAACTCTATGACCTTATTTGTAAGAGTTTTATGGGCAAAGACACTGGAGTGGTTGGCCATTTCCTTTGTCAGTTCATTTTACAAACAAGGAAACTCAGGCAAACAGGATTAAATGACTTTCCAGCTAGTAAGTGTCTGGGGTCAGATTTGAACTCAGGAAGATGAGCCTTCTTGACTCCCAGCCTGGCACTTCATCCACTGAACCATTGAGGTGCCCCTAGTATTTTTTTAAGAGAGGAAAAAAAAAAATCAGAACTGATCAATGATGGAAAAAGTCCAAAAACACATGCAATATGTAACACTTGTGGATCTCCCATCTCCACAAAGGGCTAGTTTGGAGATGTCATTTCATCTCTCTTCATTTGAGTTCTATTTGATCTTTATAATTTTTTAACATTTACTTGTGATTTTTTGGAGTGCCATTGTTCTTTCCATTTATATTGGTGGGTTTCCTGTGTATGTTGTTTTATTGGCTCTGCTAACTTGACTCCGCATCAACTTATATAGGTCTTTCCATGGTTCTCTCTATTCATCATACACATAATTTCTTTAAAAATGTTTTATTTTTCCAATTACATAAGAAAAGTTTTTAACATTCACTTAAAAAATTGAGTTCCAAATTCCCTGTCACCCTTTACTACTCTGCCTTTAAAAGGCAGGCACTTTAACATATATTGTATATGTGCAATCATGCAAAACACATTTCTATATTAGTCATGTTGTGAAAGAAAACACAGACTAAAAACAGAACAAAACAATATCCAAGAATAAGGAAAGGTTTTTTTTTTAAGTAAGCTTTCATCTGCATCAGTTCTTTCTCTGGAAGTGGATAACATTTTTCATCCTAAGTCCTTCAGAATTGCCTTAGATCATTGTATTGCTTGAAATAAATTGTCATTCAAAACTGTTCATCTACAATATTGCTGTGTTCTCCTGTTTCTGTTAATTTCACTTCGTATCAGTTCATGTAAGTCTTTTCAAGTTTTTCTGAGAGCATCCTTCTTATCACTGCTCATAGCACAATGGTGTTCCATTAATCATATACCACAATGTTCAGCCATTCCCCAATTCATTGCCATAATAAAAAGAATTGCTATAAGTACTTTTTGTTCATATAAGTTCTTTTTCTTTTAAAAAACATCTCTTTGGAATACAGAACTAGTAGTGGTATTGCTGGGTCAAAAGGCATATACAATTTGTAGTAACCCTTTGGGAATAGTTGCATATTGATTTCCAGAATGGTTGGATCAGTTCAGAACTCCACTATCAGGGCTTTAGTGTCCTGATTTTCCCACATCTTCTCCAACATTTGTAATTTTTCTTTTCTATCATGTTATCCAATCTGTTGGCATGACTTTAGAGCTGTTTAAATTTGAATTTTTCTAATCCATAGTTATTTAGAGCATTTTTTCATATGATAATAGATAGCTTTAATATCTTCTTTGAAAAACTGCCTACTCGAAAAAGCATTTGATAAAATCCAAGACCCATTCCTATTAAAAACACTAGAGAATATAGGAATAAATGGGCTTTTCCTTAAAATGATCAGTAGCATCTATTTAAAACCATCAGCAAGCATCATATGTAATGGGGACAAACTAGACCCATTCCCAGTAAGATCAGGAGTGAAACAAGGCTGCCCAATGTCACCATTACGATTTAATATTGTATTAGAAATGTTAGCTTTGGCAGTAAGAGAAGAAAAAGAGATTAAAAGAATTAGAGTAGGTAATGAGGAAACCAAATTATCACTCTTTGCAGATAATATGATGGTATATTTAAAGAACCCTAGAGACTCAACTAAAAACTACTAGAAATAATTCACAACTTTAGCAAAGTTGCAGGATACAAAATAAATCCACATAAATAATCAGCATTTTTATATATTAACAACAAAGTTCAGCAGCAAGAGATACAAAAAGAAATTTCATTCAAAATAACTGTCGATAGTATAAAATATTTGGTAATTTATCTGCCAAAGCAAGGTCAGGAACTATACAAACTAAACTACAAAACACTTTCCACACAAACTCAGACCTAATCAGTTGGAAAAATATCAAGTGCTCATGAGTAGGCCGAGTGAATATGATAAAAATGACAATACTACCCAAACTAATTTACTTATTTAGTGCCATACCAATCAAACTTCCAAGAAATTACTTTACAGATCTAGAAAAAATAGTAGCAAAGTTCATTTGGAAGAACAAAAGACCAAGAATTTCAAAGGAATTAATGAAAAAAAAAGCCCAATGAACGTGGACTTGCTGTACCAGATCTAAAACTATATTATAAAGCAGTGGTCAACAAAACCATTTGGTACTGGCTAAGAAATAGAGTAGTTGGTCAGTGGAATAGGCTAGGCTCACAGGACAAAACTAGGCAATAAGTATAGCAATTTAGTGTTTGGTAAACCCAAAGATCCCAACTTTGGGGATAAGAACTCACTATTTGACAAAAACTGCTGGGAAAATTGGAAACTAGTATGGAAGAAATTAGGGCTTGACCCATACCTAACACTACAACAAGATAAGATCTAAATGGGTTCATGATTTAGATATAAAGAGTGATATTATCAGCAAACTAGAGGAACATAGGATTGTTTACTTCTCAGACCTGTGAAAAAGGAAGGAATTCATTTCCAAAGAAATTGAATTCCTTAATTGAACACCAGATAGATAATTTTGATTATATTAAGTTAAAAAGTTTTTGTGCAAACAAAACTAATGCAGACAAGATTAGGAGGGAAGCAATCAATTGGGAAATCATGTTTACATTTAAAGGTTCTGATAAAGGTCTCATTTCTAAAATATATAGAGAATTGACTCATATTTATAAGAATTCAAGCCACTCTCCAACTGATAAATGGTCAAAGGATATGAACAGACAATTTTCAGATAATGAAATTAAAACTATTTCTAGTCATATGAAAAGGTGCTCCAAATCACTATTGATCAGAGAAATGCAAATCAATATAACTCTGAGATACCAGTACACACCTGTCAGATTGGCTAAGATGATAGGAAAAGCTAATGACGAATGCTGGAGGGGATGTGGGAAAACTGGGACACTGATACATTGTTGGTGGAACTGTGAAGGGATCCAACCATTCTGGAGAGCAATTTGGAACTATGCTCAAAAAGTTATTAAACTGTGCATACCCTTTGACCCAGCAGTGTTTCTATTGGTCCTATATCCCAAAGAGATTTTAAAGGAGGGAAAGGGACCCACATGTGCAAGAATGTTTGTGGCAGCCCTTTCTGTAGTGGCTAGAAACTGGCAACTGAATGGATGCCCATCAAATGGAGAATGGCTGAATAAATTATGGTATATGAATGTCATGGAATATTATTGGTGTGTAAGAAACGACCAACAAGATGATTTCAGAGTGGCCTGGAGAGACTTGCATGAACTGATGCTAAATGAAATAAGCAGAACCAGGAGATCATTATATACGACAACAACAAGACTATATAATGCTAAATTCTGATGGATGTGACTCTCTTCAACAATGAGATGTTTCAAAGCAGTTCCAGTTTTTCAGTGAAGAAGAAAGACATATACACCCAGGGAGAGGCTATGGAATCTGAGTGTGGACCACAACAGAGCATTTTCACGCTCTCTTTTGATGTTTGCTTGCATTATGTTTTCCTTCTCATGTTTTTTTTTCTTATAGATCAGATTTTTCTTGTACAGCAAGATAACTGTATAAATATGTATACACATATTTGATTTATCAAGTATTTTAACATAATTAACATGTATTAGACTTTTTGCCATCTAGGGGAGGGGTTGGGGGGAAGGAGGGAAAAATTTGTAACAGAAAGCTTTGCAAGGATCAATGATGAATTAAAAATTACCCATACATGTGTTTCGCAAATAAAAAGCTTTAATAAAATAAAAAAAAGAAAAAAGAAAAAGAAAAACTGCCTGCTCATCTACTTTGACCATTTATCAGTTGGAGAATGACTTGTATTCTTATAAATTTACTCTATTTTCTGTATATTTGAGTAAATAGGCCTTTATTAAAAAAGTTATAAGATTTTTTTTCACAGTTATAAATACTTTATTTCCCATTCTGTTTTCCCATTTATCCTTCTCTCTTTCTTTCTCCTTTCACCCTGTCCATCCTCAAATCTGTTTTGCTTCTAACTACTGCTTCTCTTAAAATACACCCCTTCAATGAATCTCCCTCACTTCTATAACCCCCTTCCATTCCTACATTCTGTAGGATAAGATAGATTTCTATACCTAACTCATGATGTATATCATTCCATCTTTGAGCTAATTCCAGTGGGAGTAGGGTTCAAGTGTTTTCTGCCACTAACCCCCATCTTCCCTTCAGCTATAAAAGCTTTTTCTTGCTTCTTTTATGTGAGATCCCTTTCCCTTTCTCCCAGTGCATTTCTCTTTCTCACCCCTTAATTTTGTTTTTAAGATGTCATCTCATCATATTTAATTCACATCCATGCCCTCTCTCTTCTAACTTCTCTAATAATGAGAAAGTGCTTCAGAGTTGCAAATGCGATCTTCTGTAGGAATGTAAACTTTATTGTTAACCTTATTGAGTACCTTTTGATTTCTGTTTCCTATTTGCTTTTTTTATGCTTATCTTGAGTCTTATATTTGAAAATCAAATTTTCTCTTCAGCTCTGGTCTTTTCATCAGGAATGATTGAAAGTCCTCTATTTCAATGAATACACATTTTTCCCCCTGAAGGGTTATGCTCAGTTTTCCTGAGTAGGGAATTCTTGGTTGCAATCCAAGCTCCTTTGCCTTCTGGAATATCATATTCTGAGCCCTCCAATCCTTTAATGTAGAAACTGCTAAATCTTTCTGTTATTCCGACTGTGGCTCCATGATAATGGAATTGTTTCTTTTTGGCTGCTTATAATATTTTCTCCCTCACTTGGGAGCTCTGGAATTGGCTATAATATTCCTAGGAGTTTTCATTTGGGGATCTCTTTCAGGAGGTGATCAGTGGATTATTTTAATTTTTATTTTATGCTCTGGTTCTAAAATATCTGGAAAGTTTTCCTTGATAATTTCTTGGAAGATGATGTCTAAACTATTTTTTGATAATGGCTTTCAGGTAGTTCAATAATTCTTAAAATCTCTCCTAGATCTCTTTTCTAGGTTGGTTATTTTTGCAAAGGGATGTTGCCAGTTCAGTCACACATGCTGCACTGGCCTGCACTCCATTATCACCTCAGTGAGACAGATCTTTTCTACCAAACTTCTAAATTATCTTGGACTGGAAAATTGTTTCATTCCATTCTTTTGTTGGTTATGCCACTCCAGAATTCATTATGAGGCAATATTTTAAAGTTGTTTGGAGGGGAATTTGGGGGAGCTCAGGTGAGTTCCTGCCTTTATTCTGCCATCTTGGCTCCACCTTTTACACATCATTTCTTACAACATAGTGAAATCCCCTTACATTCACATGCCACAATTTGTTTAGTCATTCCACAGTTAATGGGCTTCTACTTTATTTCCAATTCTTAGTTGGTACAAAAAGTGCTGTGATAAATATTTGGAGAATATGGGGATATTTTTCTGGAAATAGTTTCTTTGGAGTGTAAGCCCAGTAATTGAATCTATGGTTCAAAGAGTATGGAAATTTTAGTCCTTTTATTTGCAAAATTTCAACTTGCTTTCCATAATGATTATACCATGTCATAACTTCACCAATAATGTTTTCCATAATCACTTTATCATTTAATACTGCCATTTTCTGTCATTTTTTCCAATTTGCCACACTAAACCTTAGGTCAGACCTTAGAGTTGTTTTGATTTTCATTTCTCTTCTTATTAGTGATTTGAAACATTTGTTCATATGTTATGAATATTTTGTTGTTTTTTGAGAACTGTTTGAGCATATCTTTTGACCATTTATCTGTTGAAGAATGGTAGTCTCATATATATTTATTAAGAGTTATATGTGATATATTATATTATATATTACATATTTTGTACTACTAAGATTTATGTATCTTGCACACCAATTTATGTATTTTACACACCAATCCTTTATCAGAGAAATTCGATACAACTTTGTTGGGTTTTTTGTTTGTTGTTTTTGATCTCTTTACTTCTTATCCCAAATATACTAATGTCTGTGCAGAAGCTTTTCAGTTTCAAGTTCACTTTTCTATTATAGACACAGAAAAAATGTTCCTTTGGCTACGTTAATCTTCTTTAAAGTGTCCCTGTTCTTACTGGCTCTCTTCATCTCAACTTAGATCCCTTCTTCTCATTGCTCTTTCTCCTCCCCTTCAAATATCCCTGATCCTTAGGTTTCAATTTTCATTTTCTTTGTACCTCTTTCCAAAAAGAATTTCTTTCACTCTCTTCATTATCCATCGTCTCTTTCTGTCTATTACCAACCCTTATTCTTTTGATTCATGACCCCTAAAATTATCTAGTTGGTCTCCCTTTTTTCTGTCTTCTTTATTCAATCAAAGTTTCCAATATATCCATTTTTTAGGTTCTCCCACCTATCAACATTTTGCCTTTGCCTTGTAAGGTTTACCCCCATGTACTCTCCTTTTCTACTGTACCCTCGCTTACCAGAACAATTATTTGCAGGTGTCAGAAAGCAAACTGCCCCATGATAGTGTCTCTCCCCTGACACATCATTGATTATGCAGCCTGCTACTGATCTATATCCTCTCTTGTTAACCTTCTTTTTTGCATTTACTTGGAAATCTCTCTGTGTCCATACTCTCTCAGTCTTCTAAGTGCCAGTTACTTCCAGAGGCTGTAACTCCCCTCTACCACCACAAAAACAAGTAGACTTTTTAAGCACCAAATCCCACAGGCCTCATCCAGTATAAAGTCTCCTTTTTCCTTTATCAACCATTTCTCTTCACCCATAAAAACATTTATCAGTAGAATCCCATTTCACCTCCAACATAAGGTCTCTTTTCTTTCCTGTCCTCAACTTTTCAATATTTCCCCATCCCTCCCCTACACACTTCACTATAGGATCTTCTCTTTCTGAGAAGTCACTTTTATATGACATGGAGGGGGAATTGGGTAGAAGAGCATGATACTTGAACACCATTGTTATCTGATTTAGTTAAAGGAAGGGCAAATACAAATTCTATAAAGTTGGGTACAGAAAGATACCTTTTCCAACAGGTAATTAGGAGGAAAAGAGTTTAAAAGAAAAGACTTTAAGGGAGGGGGGAGATGAAGATAGATTAAAGGAGGCTTTAGTCAAAAGCAAAACAAACTTTTAAAAATAGAGCAGGAAAAGAAGAGTAGGAAAATTAGAAGAGAATCTGATAGAAGAAAATACACAGTTAGCTATTGTAACTATGAATGTGAATCAGATGAACTCACTCATAAAATAGTTGAGAATATCAGAATGGATTGGAAATAGAATTTAATAACATGTTGATTATAAGAAACATACTTGAAACAGAAAGATGGACACAGTTAAAATAAGGGGCTAGAGTAAAATCTCACCTAAAGTTAAAACAAACAAAAGAAATCAGGGGTAGCAATCATGATCTTGCAGAAAATAAAAGCAAAAATAGACCTAATTAAAAAAGATTAAACCGGGACACAACATTTAATCATAAGGTACCGTAGATAAAGAATTAATATCAATACTAAATATATATGCACCAAACATCTTAGATATGAGACCTTTATCAGTTCGATATGTTGCAAAGATTTCCATTCCCTCCCAGACTCAGATACCTGTCTCCCTTCTAATGTTTATTTCTTTGGTTTTGTTTATGTAAAAATCTTCTTCATGTTTTATAATCACAATTGTCCATTTTATCTTTTGTGATCCTCTCTGTTCCCTGTTAAGTCATGATGATTTCCCCCATCCATAGATATGAAATGTAATTTCTGCTTTACTCTTCTAATTTATTTATGGAATCATCTTTTATGCCTAAGTCATGTACCTTATTTTAAGAGTTTATCTTGGCATAAGATGTTAGATGCTGAGCTATTTACCTAATTTCTGTCAACCTGCTTTCCAAATTTCTCAGCAGGTTTAGTTAAAGATAAAATCTTTACCCTAGTAGCTGAGGTCTTTGGTTTTATCAAATAGTAGGGGAGAGAAGTCGGGGAAGATGGTGGAATAAGGTAGGAAATTACTTGGCTTCCCAGATTCCCCCACAAACAAATGAATAGTGCCTCAAAGTGAACTTTGAGCAGCAGAAATAATTAAAAGTCAGGCTTGTTCACCTAAGACAACTGGAAAGAACATTAGAAAAGACCCAACCTCCTGGGACAGTGGTTTGATTCTAGGCCAATATTGCTGAATCAGCAAACAAGAAGCTTTGGGGATAGCTGTGTTAGGGTGTCAACCTTAGCTTCAAGAATTTGCATCTCACAGACAGTGTGGGGGGTGGAGGTGGGGTATGAATAGCTAGCTAATTCAAGCAAGATTGCAGGGTCCTCTGCCAGTGCTGGATGTGGGACCCAGTGCACTAACCCTACACAGTACCCAGGCAGGTGTATGTCAGTGGCTACAGAGGGTCAAGACCCCTACAAAAGAGCAGAGTCCCTCATTTTGGTTCCAGGGCAGAGGAAAGAACTGAAACTGATAGTTATGGGAGGGAACAAGAGATTTGAGGGACAGTGTTACTGGGAGCCCTGGTCATGGCTCAGGAGCTGAGAGGAAGACCTGGAATCAAACTCCCATATAGAGCTCAGAAAACAACAGTACCACAAATCTGAGATATTATCCTTCACATCTCAGAACTAGAGCTTGACTCTAACACAAAATTAACAGACAAGAAATAAGCTGTTAAAATAAAATGATAATAACAATAAGAGTAATGATAATAATTAACCAAGAGAGAAAGAATAGCAACTATGGTGATAGAGAAGATCTGGGTTTAAACTCAGAAGAAGATAGTGAAATTAAAACATTTACTTTTATCTCAAAGAAAAAAGAAAAAAGGTCACAAACCCCAAAAGACTTTTGGAAAAAACTGAAAAAGGACTTTCAAAATCAAATGAGAGGTTGAGGAAAAATTAGGAAAAAAAAATAAGAATGATGGATATGTGAAGGAAATTTATGATTTTCATATTAATCAACATGATATGTGTAATAAATATACTATTTCTCAGAGTCCCATTTTACCAGCAGACTCTGGTTTTGGAGTTATGGAGACTCGCAATACAGCTTTAAGTGATCAATCAGTTCTTGACAACACTCTCACAGACACTACATTCCTATGCCTGTGTACCTTGAGAAAAGAGAATTAAAAATTGCAGAACCGGTTTGTGTCACAGAACTCTGATTCTGTACCTCAGAAGCAATCACAACCCCCAGACTTTAAACAATCATTTTAGAACTGTTCCCACAAGGGCTGAAAATGTCTGTATTGTCCTTCACTCATGGGCTTGCCTGAGAAACTGCTCCAGCCCTGGGAATGATTGTTTTGTGATTCACCTTTCCCCTCCTTTTTCACTTGGGATTTATGCATATAATCTCTGTCTTTCTAGTAGCAAGGGGAGCTCTCTGAAGGAAAAGCCTGATGTGCAAACTGCATTCCTCATTTTGAAATTAAATTAAGTCACTACTTGATTGCTGGCACCCCTGCCTCTGATCTGCTCTGTTTTGTTCCCAACCATACCCAGGTTAGAGAGCAATCCAGTAAATTCTGTTAACACAAGAAAATCAACCAATTGAGAAAAAAAGAGATCCAAAAACTTATGAAAGAAAATAACTCCTTAAAATTAGAATTGGGCAAGGGGAAATCAATGACTTCATGAGACACCAAGAATTAATAAAATAAAATCAAAAGAATGAAAAAAAGAAGAAAATATGAAATCTCATTAAAAAGTCAACTCACCTGAAGAATAGATTAAGGTGAGACAATATAAGAGTTGTTAGAAAGTTATATTTTTAAAAAGAATCTAAATATGATTTTATAAAAATTAAGGAAAATTACCTTGAATTTCTAGAACAAGAGGATAAAATAGAAATAGAAAAAAAAATCTATCAATCAATGCTTAAAAGAGATCCCAAGATGAAAAATAACTAGACCATTATAGGTAAGTTTTGAAGTTCTCAGGTCAAGGAGAAAATACTATAAGCAACTATAAAAAAACAATTTAAATACTGTGGAACTACAGTCAGAATAATACAAGATTTAGCAGCTTCTACATAAAAGGTCTGAAGGGCACAGAACATAATATTCCAAAGAACAAAGAAGCTGTATTTGTAATCAAGAATAATTTACCCAACAAAGCTGAGTGTAATCCTGAATGGGGAAAAATAGATATTAATTATAATTAAAGGACTTTCAGGTATCTGTAAAGAAAAAAACAGAACTGAATGGAAAATCTGACCTATAAGATTAAGGAGAAACATAAGAAGGTAAACATAAAGAAACAATTAGAAGGGATATAATAAGATCAAACTGTTTACATCTTATATGAGAAAAGGTTATCTGTGACTCTTAAGAATGTTATCATTACTTGGGTATTTTGCAAAAACATACATAGAAAGCTTGGGCTGAATTAAGTATTGTAGAGTGGCCTCAAAATATAAAATTGGGTAGGGAGAGGTAAAATGAGAAAAATATTTCTTACAAATGAAGTATGAATGGAAGATATAGTGGATACAGTGGAGGAAGAAAGAACTGGAGAGCTGGTAGTAGTAGAGCCTTATTCCCACAGAACAAGGTTAAATAGGAAATAATATATACATCTAGGAGGAAATAAGTCTTCTTCACTTACAGTGAAATATGAAGACAAAGAAATGAGGCAAAGGAGGGACTTGTAGAAGAATGCAGGTTAAGAAATAGGATGATATGAGGAGAGGTTAAGAAAGGGATTCTTAGAAGAATGGGTAAAATAAAGAAAAGTAGGGTAAGTGATGAGGATTAGGAAGGAATTCTTAAAAGGCATGTGGATTAGGGAGATAGTGGTTAAATTATATATTTGATGGAGGATAGGGGAAAAAGAGAGGAAGAGAAGGATAAACACTGAGAAAAACAGAATGGAGGGAAATACACAGCTAGTAATTATAAATTTGAATATAAATGGGATAAAATTGAAATGGATACCTGAATGTATTAAAAACCAGAATCCGGCAATGTGTTGTTTACAAGAAATATCTAAAAATGAAAAAATACACACAGAGTGAAAATAAAGGACTGCAGTAGAATTTATTTTGTTTCAGCTGATGTAAAAACAGCAGAGGTAGAAATCATGATCTCAGACAAAGGTAAAGAAATAGATTTAATTAAGAGAAATAAACAGGAAAACTGCATTATGATAAAAGGTACCATAGATAATGAGGAAATATCAATACTAAACCTATATGCACTAAATCTTATAGTATCCGTATTTTAAAAGGAAAAACTAAACAAATTAAAGAGAGAAATAAATAGCAAAAAAAAAAAAAAACATAATAGTGGGGGACTGCAAACTTCTTTCAGAACTAGATAAATCTAACCAAAAGATAAATAAGAAAGAAGTCAAGGATGTGAATAGAATCTTAGATAAGTTTAGATATGATCACCATCTAGGCAGAATTGAATGGGAATGGAAAGGAATACATCTTTTTCTATGCAGTACATGGTACTTTTGCAAAAACTGACCATATATTATGGCATAAAAACTTTGCAGTTAAATGCAGAAAAGTAGAAATATTAAAACCATCTTTTTCAGATCATAGTGTAACAAAATTATATTTAATAAGGGAACATGGAAACATTAAAAATTAATTGCAGGCTAAATAATCTAATATCAAAGAATGAGCAGATTAAAGAACAAATCATGAAAACAATAAGTTTCTAAATGTTTATATCAATAAAATAGAGAAAGGGGAAACCGATGAATTGGGTATGTAATTAAAAAAAAAAAACTAGAAAAAGAAAAAAGTAACATCCCGAACTAAATACTAAATTGCAATTTCTAAAAATAAAAGGTGAAAGTAAAAAAAAAAAATTGAATGTAAGAAAACCAGTGAATTAATTTAAAAAACTCTGGGTGTTAATTTTATGAAAAACCAATAAAATAGATAAATCATTGACTAATATGACTTTTTTTAAAAAAGAAAGCCAGAGGGGCAGCTAGGTGGCGCAATGGTTAGAGCACCAGCCCTGAAGTCAGGAGGACCTGAGTTCAAATCTGGTCTCAGAGACTTCCTAGCTGTGTGACCCTGGGCAAGTCACTTAACCCCAATTGCCTAAGCAAAAAAAAAAAATTAAAAATTAAAAATAAATAAATAAATAAAAATAAAAAGAAAGCCAGATCACTAGTATCAAAAATGAAAAGGGTAAATATACCACCAATTAAGATGAAATTATATGTGTGTGTATATATGTATGCATGTGGATCTATCTACCTATCCGTGTGTATGCATAGGTATAAATATATGTATGAATATGTAAAAAATTAAAAAAAGATTATTACTGTTTCGTAATACACTTTGTAATAGTTTGCTAAATTACCTTTCTTCACATTTTTTATTGATTAATATTCTTGAATTTTTGTTTTTCCAGGAATAAACACCTTATTTGTGTCATAAAAGGAATTTAGTAGAATTTCTTTTTTGTCCTTTTCCCTCAAATAGTTTATATAGTATTGGAATTAACTGTTCTTTAAATATGTTAGAATTCATTTGTAAATTCATCTGGTGCTGGGGATTTTTTCATAGGGAGATAATTTATGGCTTGTTCAATTTCTTTTTTTCTAAGAGAATTATTTAAATATTATAGTTCCTCTTCTGTTAATCTAAAGAATTTATATTTTTATAAATGTTCATCCATTTCATTTACAATGTCAGATTTATTGTCACATAATTAGGCAAAAGTAGCTTCTAATAATTGCTTTAATTTTATCTTCATTTGTGTTCATTCTTTTCATTTTTTGATACTATTAATTTGGTTTTCTTCTTTCTTTTTTTTAAATCAAGTTAATCAAAGATCTATTTTATTGATTGTTTTTATAAAACCACCTCCTAGTTTTATTTATTAATTCAATTTATTCTTTTACTTTTACTTTTATTAATGTATCCTTTGGTTTTCACCTGTCCCAATTTAGTACTTAATGAGGGATTTTTAAGTTGTTCTTTTTCTAGTTTTTTTTTTAATTGCATGATCTGTTCTTTCTGTAGTTTATTGATCTGAGCATTCAGAAATATAAATTTTCTCTGAAGTACTACTTTGGCTGCATCCCATAAATTTTGGCATGTTGTTTCATTGTTATTTTTCACTTTAATGAAAATATTTATTGTTTCTATGACTTGTTCTTTGGCCCACTCATTCTTTAAAATTAGATTAGTTTTCAATTAATTTTAATTTGTCCTTTCATGGTCCTTAATTAAATAAAAGTTTTGTTGCATTATTTTCTAGAAAAGAAGCATTTAAAATTTCTGCTTTTCTGGATTTGGTTATAAGATTTTTATACCCAATACATGGTCAATTTATGCATAGATGCCTTGTATCACTGAGAAAAAGGTATATTAGTTCCTATTAGCATTCAATTTTCTCCAGAGGTCTATCATAACTAATTTTTCTAAAATTCTATTTATTTCTTTACTTTCTTTTTACATTTATTTTGTGGTTATATTTATCTAGTTCTAAGAAGGAAAAAATTGACATCCCCTACTAGTAGAGTCTTTCTGTCTATTTCTTCCTGAAACTCATTGAAGTTTCTTTATGAATTTGGATATTACAAAATTCAGCTGGAAGAATGAAATGTCAAGAATTTCAAGGGAATTAATGAAAAAATGCAAATGAAGGCGGCCTAATTGTACCAGATCTAAAACTATATTATAAAGCAGTGGTCATCAAAACCATTTGGTATTGGTTAAGAAATAAAGTAATGGATCAATGGAATAGATTAGGTTCACAAGACACAATAGTCAATGACTATAACAATCTAGTGTTTGATAAATCCAAAAATTCCAGCTTTTGGGAAAAGAACTCACTATCTAACAAAAATTGCTGTGAAAATTGGGAAAAAAAAGGGCATTGACCTAAACCTAATACTCTATGCCAAAATAGGATCAAAATGGGTTCATGATTTAAACATGAAGCGTGATGCTATAAGCAAATTAAGAAAACAAGGAATAGTTTAGCTCTCAGATCTGTGGAGAAGGAAGGAATTTATGGCCAAAGAACGAGAGAACATATTGGAATGCAAAATGGATAATTTTGATTATATTAAATTTAAAAAGTTTTGTACAAAGCCAAGATTAGAAGGGAAGCAGAAAATTGAAGGAAAATTTTTACATCTAAAGGTTTTAATAAAAGCCTGATTTCTAAAATATATAGAGAATTGACTCACATTTATAGGAATATAAACCATTGTCCAATTGATAAATGGTCAAAGGATATGAACAATTTTCTTTTTTTTATATAATTAGCTCTTTAGCAAAAACATTTATTCAAATGCCATAACAAGAACAGTAATTACGAATCATCCTCCCCAAGCCTGGGGTGCAGACTCTCACAAATACACACAATCAGTGGAAGAGGAAGTACATGCTCCAGGTATGGAAATAGTGAGGCACATATGGAGAACATCCACATAGCCAAGGCAATTCGCAACTTTTTTTTTTCTTTTTGCTGAGGCAATTGGGGTTAAGTGACTTGCCCAGGATCACACAGCTAGGGAATGTTAAGTGTCTGAGATCAAATTTGAACTCAGGTCCTCCTGACTTCAGGGCTGATGCTCTATCCACTGCACCACCTAGCTGCCCCTCACAACTCTCTTTTTTTTTTCTTTTCAAAGCTTTTTATTTGCATAACACATGTATGGGTAGTTCTTCAATAATGATTCTTACAAAGCTTTCCTTTACAAATTTTCCCCCTAGTCCCC
>JAJPUD010011632.1:0-39756 GCA_023553655.1 Myrmecobius fasciatus
CCCTTTCCCTCCTCTAAGATCTCTTTGGGATATAGGCCCAGTAGAAACACTGCTGGGTCAAAGGGTATGCACAGTTTGACAACTTTTTGGGCATAGTTCCAAGTTGCTCTCCAGAATGGTTGGATCCGTTCACAGTTCCACCAACAATGTATTAGTGTCCCAGCCCTCCCACATCCCCTCCAACATTCATCGTTATCTTTTCCTGTCATTTTAGCCAATCTGACAGGTGTGTAGTGGTATCTCAGAGTTGTCTTAATTTGCATGAAATTTCATATCTTAACTCATAACAACAATGTGGCCAGAGCTAGTTTTAAAGATAGACGTCCTCCAATGACAGTAATTCACCTTATGCCAAAAATCACCCTTGGAAATCTCCAAGGTACAGTCACCTGCCTTGTGACTGCCTCCATAAGTCTTTCTGATCCACTCCTCCAAGCCTGTAACCCCAATTCCTTAATTAATATTTCAGCATCCTTGAAGGATGTTGCAGTTTGGTATTGGGTCTCTGAAGGGTCATGGTTTGCCTGCATAACGGTCTGACTAACTGTGCATACTCCCACGCCCTGCTCAGCAATCCAGATCCTTTCTGTATCCTAGTAGCAGTCTTGCCTGTCTGTTCTTCTGGGCAGAATGGATGGAGGCATTTCAGGTCTCACCCTCCTCCCTTGAAGCTCCTCACTGCTGCTTCTCCCCACCTGGTAGGGGGTTAGGACTGGCAGCACAACTGCCTGGAACATTGCTGCTCCCTCTATAAGCAGATGCTGAGTTAAGTGCAAAAATGATTGCAGACCTAACTCACGTTGAATGGTCCATCTCAAACTGGATTCCCTGGCTGAGATGGTGCTCCAGAACTATGGAGGGCCTGACATGCTATTCTTGCAACAGGGAAGCCTCTGTGCCGCCCTAAACAAGAAACGCTGTTAACAACTCGGGTTATCAGGGGAGTCCTGCTCCCCATACCTGCACCTTTTCTGATCTTATTTTGACTTATTCACTCCCAGGTAGAGTCAGTCAAAATCATGGTGCTGAGACCCTCCAAGATAATTCAAGGATTTGAATACTCACTAGAGAGAGTATGGAAAAGTTATGTCCTGAATAAAAAATATTCCTCTTCCTTACCATTAGGACTGGGAGAATTGAGTCAGGAAAAACCTTGAAGCTCTGATCACTTTATACAGCATTGTGTCATAAAACTCCAGGTGCATTATCTCGGATAATTCCCCCTCACCTCCATGTCTCCTGCCCTCAACCTTTTTATCTTAACCCCTATTCTGTCAGGATTAAGTCACGATCCTTTCCTGGAATGATGGCTTGTCTGCCTACCCAGTTTCCTCACCCCTTTTATCTGCCTTTGTTTCCCCTATAAGATTATATACTCAAGTTATGTGTTCTGTTTGCAAACCCTAGTTAGCAAAAACCCTATATAAGTTCCCTGCCTCAGTTCCTCAGGGCCAGAATGATTAGGTCACCTAGCCTAAACTCTCCACATTAAAAGATTAAAAATCAATCTCTGTCTTGCCTCAGTTTCTCTGATATTACACTATCTTTATTTCTGCCTGACTCTCATGGCATGAACTGAAGTCCCTTCAACATACTCATTCTTTTTCTTTATGTTCTCCAGTTGATCAATGTACTTCTTCATGTGTGGTGTCCAGAACTGAACACAATGAACCAGATAGGTAATGAGAAGGTGGAGTACGATGATCCTGTCACTAGCCTGATACTAGACATGTAACTCTTTTAAAAATATTTTATTTCTCCCAATTACAAGTTAAAACAATTCTTTTTTTTTGGCTGAAGCAATTGGGGTTAAGTGATTTGCTCAGGGTCACACAGCCAGGAAAGTGTCAAGTGTGTAGACCAGATTTGAACTCAGGTCGTCCCGACTTCAGGCCTGGTGCTCTATCCACTACACCACCTAGCTGCCCTTTAAAACAATTCTTAACATTTAAAAAAGTTTTGAATTCCAAAATTGATCCCTTCCCCCTCTCCCCTTCCCTCCTCCTGAGATAGTATGCAACCAGATATAAGTTATACATGTGCAATTATGTAAAACCTTTCTAGATTAGTCATTTTGTACAAGAAGACTAGAATAAAAAAATGAATGAACAAAAAAAAGAAACTGAAAAAAAGGATGCTTCTGTCTGTATTCTGTGTCAATTTATTGTCTGGAGATGGACAGTATTCATCTTCTCAAGTCCTTTGGGATTGTCTTTGATCATGGGACTGCCAAAAATAGGTACCTTTTTCACAGTTCATCACACCATATTGCTGTTACTGTGTATAATGTTCTCCTGGTTCTGCTCACTTCACTTTACATTAGTTCATTTAAGTCTTTCCAGGTTTTTCTGAAATAATCTTGTCTTTTCTTTTAACATGATAATATACCATTACAATCATGTATCACAAGTTGCTTAGCCATTCCCCAAATAACAGACATCCCTTCTATTTCCAATTCTTATTCAATACAAAAATAGCTGCTAGAAATATTTTTGTACTAATGGGTCCTTTCCCAATTTTTTGGTGTCTTTGAGATACAGACCCAGCAGTGGTATTGCTGGATCAAAAGGACTTTTTGGGCATAGTTCCAAATTGGTCTCTAGAATGGTTTGACCAGTTCACAACTCCACCAACAATGCATTAGTGTCTCAGTTTTCATTCATCCTCTTCAACATCTATCATTTTCCTTTTTTTGTCATTTAGTGAATCTGAAAGGTGTGAGATGGTGTCTTAGACTTGTTTTAATTTGCATTTCTCTGATCAATAATAGATATGTAACTCTTAATGCAGTCTAGATCATACTAGCTTGCCTGGTTGTTAAATAATAAAATTGTCCCATAGGGATCTGTTTTTCCACTAATAATATTCCTTCCTTTCCAACAAACTTTGGGTTGGATTTTTTTTCAAGTGAAATCCTTTATGCTGGTATCTCTTCTATAAGATATTTGTGAAGTTGATTTTAGAACATATATATATATATATATGATACCTTACTTTTATCTCTATTAAATTTCATCTGACTCAATTGTTCTTAATATTTGATCAGTAAGGATTTTGGCAACTTGAAAACTATTATTGAGTTGCATATCTGTTATCTACAAAATTGTTATAAATGTCTCCTTTTCATATAGCCAAATCATTGATAAAAATATTCTGAACAGTGCAGTGTAGAAGATAGAGCACTGGGCTCTGAAGCTATATGAGGGTGATAACAGTGATCCACAGGTCAAGGTGTAGATTGTACTTGAAGAAAAAGGTAGAGAGGAAAAGGGGATTTTGCTTTGGGTTTTATTTTAGTAGAATCAAAAATATCAGTTGTGGATTCGAGTATTATGTGAGTCATAGTACCACAACATTTCCGCTAAAATCAGTTCATACCAGCTCCAGAGAGTTAATTTAAATTTTCAGAGAGTGCAATTACACCTTGGAATTTGGAAAATACTGCCACCGGGGCTTAATTTATTGTTTTGGTGATGTCTAGACTTAAGGAAGTGATGGAGACAATAAATGTTAGTGAGGCAGATTGAATGCAAAAGTTTATGGCAAATTTTCAGAAAGCCCTTTCTAAAGATTTACCAGCGCAAATTTGCCTTCTCTGACAATATGCAAGGAGTTGGAATAGGAATCAGCTCAATTCAAATATCAATGAGATGGCAAATCATAAATATCCCATCCTGCTTTAGGTTATTATTGAAACTTTGTATGCCTCTGACAGGAATTGTGAGACAGTGTCCTAGAATAATTTCAGCCCTTGAAGTCCATTTTCTTCTTTATCCCTTCCTGGGTGTTCCTTTCTGGCCTCAACAGGATCACATAACATTTGGGAATAAAGATACAGCCCAGTAAGCCAGCACTGGAGGCCAGGATGGAGAAGATCTCCACAATGACCATGGCCTTGCCCTTGGTGCTCTGATACGTGGGCAGGAAGGAGACCCAGACGCTGCAGAACACCAGCATGCTGAAGGTGATGAACTTGGCTTCATTGAAGGTATCAGGTAGGTTTCTGGCCAGGAAAGCCACCGTGAAGCTCCCCAGGGCCAGGAAGCCCATGTAGCCCAGGACAGAATAGAAGGCAAAGTCAGAGCCTTCATTACATTGAATGATGATGTGACCAGGCTCAGAGAATGGGTCCAAGTCTGGGAAAGGGGGAGAAGTTCCCAGCCAGATCCCACAGAGAATCACCTGAATCCCAGAGCAGAGGAGGACAACAGAGTTAGATACCCTGGATTGTACCCACATCCTGCTCCTGCTCCCTGGTATTGTTATCCTGAAGGCCAGAACCACCATGATGGTTTTGGCCAAAATGGAGGACACGGCCACTGTGAAGACGACCCCAAAAGTTGTTTGTCTGAGGAGGCAGGTGATTGCAGTGGGACGGCCAAGGAAGAGCAGGGAGCAGAGGAAACAGAAGGTGAGGGAGATGAGAAGAGTGTAGCTGAGAGCCCGGTTGTTGGCCTTGACTATGGGAGTGTCTCTGAACTTAACAAACACCCAGAGTACCAGAGTTGTCAGGAGAGAGAAGGAAACAGCTATCAGGACTAGAGTCATCCCCAAAGGTTCTGTAATATCCAAGAAGATCACAACCTTGGGGAAGCAGCGATCTCTATCCTTATTTGCATACTCATCTTCTGGGCACTTCTCACAGTGGTCCACATCTGAAGAGGGAAAAAAATGCAGTCAGATCCATTCTTGTGGAGGAGAAGCTATTGCTAGTGCCCTCCTCTCTGAGATAACCTTCCATCTGCTCTGTATATCTTGCCATTTCCTTATTATTCACATACTGTGTTCCTTATTAAAGGGAAACTCCTTGAATGCAGGAACTATTTTTGCCCTTCTGTGTATCCCCAGCCCTTAGAACTACTCCTGCCTCTTAGCATGGGCTTCTTAAACTACCACCTCTTGCTTGGTCTGCAATTAGTGCGCCACATTTTGCTGGTGGGGACTTGTTTTGTGACGTATGTCCTAAAGAAGCAATGGGTTCTAGAACCAGCTTACTCTGGGTACAATGCAGAAGACCATTTGTTGTATAGGATTCACTTGGGTAAATTATTTGTAGACATTTTATTATCATAAAAATGGAAATACCCTCAGTCCTGATTCTCAAGGGACGCCATCATGAATTTAATGATTGTCATTTAGAGAAAGTCTACTTATATCTCATTTTTAAAATATATTAATTTCTTTTCACGATCAAATACACTTTCTCTATCACATGAGACTTCCCAATATGAACATTTAAGGATATTTCTGTTGTTTCATTTCTCAAAATGAGGTTGTGATTTCACAAGGGTATTACTTCTTTTTCAGATCTTTCTCCTATCTTTTGGAGGCAGCAAAAATTCAGGAAGATTTGAGTTCAAATCTAGCCTTTGGTAGCTGAGTAACACTGGGCAAGTTACTTAACATCTGCTTGTGTCAGTTTCTTCAAGTGTAAATTGGAGATAATACCATCTATCTTGTAAGGTTGTGGTAAGGGTCAAATGAGACAATAAAGGGCTTTGCGAACTTTAAAGAACAATATAAATGCTAGCTATGATTACTTCCCAATGCAGACAAATGTGTTTTTTTCCTGCAAAGTATAGTATTAGAGTTCTGATTCTTAACTTGGTATTCAGAAATCTCCAACTTGATTTGCCTGAGGATTTTAGAACATCCACAAATTTGAATACATAAAAATACATCATTATTTCTACAAATTCTGCCTGAAATTTTAGTATTTCCTTCATTTTAAAGTTACATAACAGTATTCTCAGAAAGGGTTCATAACACAGACTACCATGGCATAAAAAAGGTTATGAATGGCACAGAGGGATAATTGGATTTGCCTTGAGTTGCCGAACTAATATTTGGAGACAGAATTTAACCCCAAGGTTTCTAGTCTCCAAAGCTAGCACAGTTTTTGATACACCATTTGGCTTTTTTTCTGAGCTCATGATTGTGATCACCACTGAAGTGTGCTATTCCCTGCTATTCCCATTAAAGCTGTGTGTTGGTCATATGTTATTCTGTATCTGTGACTTATCATGTGGCCCAAACATTATGGCTTGATAGAAAGAGCTCTAGACCAAAGTCAAAAGACATGAGTCTTAGTCTCGGCAAAACCCACTTCAAATTTGGGGGAGTCAAGTCACCTCTATGGGTTTCATAAAATAAAATGAGATGTTTGAAAAAGGTGATAACTAGGTGATAACTTCCTCCTGTGACTTTCTATAATTAGTCCTCTAGTCAATCTGCCTTGGTTGGCACGTTTCAGTGACCTTGTTTTCCAATGAACACCTGATGATTGTCACCAAACTGATAGCTTGCAGAAAAGAATAATCACTTTTAAGCAGTGTTCATTCCACTCAGAGGAATTGATCCCCTCCCCAGCAGCACGTGCAATGAAAATTATTCATTCCTTAAAAGTCACTCACTAATCCCTAATTCTCCATTTTCAATCACAACTCATCTGATTAGACCTTTTTCCCAATTTCCTTCCTTCCTCATAAGATTATTTTCCCACCAGGTTCCAATCATTATCTTAACTCATACCATCATTTTCCAACCTCACATTTCCACCGGGAATTCATCCCTGCTGGGTCCTAACACCCTTAACTGAGACCCTTTTGAGGATGACCAAATCCTCGAGTGCTACGTTGGTCAAATTCCTCTCCTGGACTTTCTATACAGAAGAAATATAACATTTTTGGCCCAATTTCAGCTCCACTGCATATTCTTGGAAAGAATGGAGTTGGAAAGAGCAGTTATAATTACTATTGAGGATATGTGCATTTCATGATCTTCTTATGACCAACATTCACTGTCTTCCATTTACTTAAATGCAACGTGAGGATCTATTTCAACTTATCTGGGGAAGGCAGATGGGAGAGTAATTTTTTTTTCTCTAGCAAATAATGGCATTTAATAAACTACGTCATTGTAAGGATAAGAGAGAGACAGGATGTGAGAGTGACAAAGGCAATGTGTGCTACATGATTCTGGAGTGATCATGGACTTATCCTCTCCAAACTAAATATTTTTGCTTAACCAAAACAGTAGACCCAAGGCAAAACAGCTGCTGGAGTACTTCATATCGAACCATTGGAGCTCTTTTCTGAGTGGGAACAGTTCTTTGCTAACCTGGAGGGAAAACTGAGCCAATACATGGTTGGATCAGTGGAACAGAAAAGGAGTGGGCGGCTTTCAGAAATTTGATGTTCTCAACAGACCTACATTAATTAGTGCTGAAACCATTGACCAACTACTTCAGGTTGAAATCAATCCCTCTCTTGCCAAGTTTCCAAATGAAGAAGAGGTTTTGAGTGCCATTAGGCTCCTCTTCTATGGCAAAGCACCTGGTGCTGATTCAATTCCAGCTGAGATTAACAAGGTGATGGGCCCATTGCCCATACAAAATCTGACTGAAAGTTTTTGGGCTTCATGGCAACAGACTGATATTCCCCAGGAGTTCAAAGATGCCTCCATTTTCCATCTCTAAAGCTAGAAATAGACTCTCCTGTGAAAATCACAAGGAAGAGGAGGCTCTCTCTTAATCATTGCTGGAAATTTTCTTGCCAGTCTTCCTTCGTAAGTCCTTCATGTGAAAGCTGGTCATCTACCTGAGGACCAGTATAGTTTCAGAAAGGGTAAGAAATGGTGAATGTGGACAGAATGTCCAACAGTTCTGGGAGAAATGCCAGGAACAGGACAGTGTGCACACAGCGCACTCATTAATTTAAGCAAGGCCTTCTATCTTGTCCATTGTGAGGACTTAGTGAAAATTATGGCAAAATTTGGTTGCCTGGAGAAGTTCATCAGTATTATACATCAATTTCCTGATGGCAAGCTTATCTGGGTAATAGGTAATAGAGAGTAGGTAAGAGAAGATTCTCTGTGCTTTCCCAGTCACCAATGAGTAAAGCAAGGCTGTGTCCTTGCTCCCATGATTTTTAGCATGATGTTTTCAGCCATGTTGTCAGAAGCCATAGATGAGGATAAACAGAGCATCAAGGTCATCTACCATACTGATAGTAAATTGATTAACTTGAAAAGACAACAAGCCAAGACTAAAGTAAAGGGGTAATTGGTTTGCGATTTTTTATTTGCAGATAATTCAGTGCAGACTCTGGGGATGAAATGCAAAAATGTTTGGAACAATTCTCTGCTGTTTGTGATAATTTTGGCCTAGCAGTTAATGCCAAGAAAACACAGGTGTCCTTCAGCCAGAACCACACCATCCATGTGTGGAACCATCAGATACAGCAGCGAGATAAGCTTTGGAAATTGTGGAGAAGTTCAATTACTTTGGTAGTATGCTTTCCAGGGATGTACACATTGGAAATGAGGTTGACACATGCATCTCTAGAGCTAGTTTGGTGTTTGGGAGGTCCAAGGGAAAGTGTGAGAGAGAAGAGGTATCAGATTGCCTACCAAACTGAAAGTCTACAAGAGCCATTGTGTTGACCCCATTGTTGTATACCTATGAAATAGTTCCATGCCAGGAAACTAAATTGCTTTCATGTGAATTGTCTCAGGAAGATTCTGACAATCATCGGGCAGAATAAGGTACCTGGCAATGAAGCCCTTCTTGAACTAAGTTGCCAAGCTCCACAACTCCAATGGACCTGGCATGTTGTTGAAATGTCAAACATACACTTACCTAAAAAATCTATTTTAGAGAGAACCCAAACAAAGGCAAATGCCCACAAAGTGTTCAGAAAAAAAGCAAAAAAGGACAGTCTCATGGTTTCTCCAAAGAACTTTTGACCTGATTGGGTGACTTGGAGACACTGGCATTAGACCAGCCAGTACGCCATGCCCTCAGCAAAGAAAGTGCTGTACTCTATGAGAAAAACAGAATAAAAGTAGTTCAAAAAATTTGAGATGCATAAACATAAAGAATCCACGCCAATTGTTCATATGGACTATGTGCCCAAACTTGGGGCAGAGCATTCTGAGCTCACATTAGTCAGGTCAGCCACAGTTGGACTTGACTCTAACATAGTGAGGCTATTTTGGTCCTCCTCTAGAACAAAGGACAACAACCAAACTTGGCAGTTTATAGCCTCCTACTAGGGCAGTGATGCTACTTTGGATTGTATATGGCTTCAAATGTTCAACTCCACATTGTTCTGGGCCAAAGGGCTTAGAAAAGAAGCTTACTATAGACGCTTACCAATTTCATTGGAAATTTCCCCCTCTGAGCATTGGGAACAACTGAAGCAGCAGACAGGATTTCCCTCCTTAGTTGTTTTCCTGTATCCAGGGTGACAGCTGTCACTGCATACAGAACGTGGGATCTAAGCCATTAACAGGAGAACGTAAAGAACATCATTTACTAAACAGATATTTATGAAGGATGGTTCAGATCAAGAAAGGGTATTTTGTAAAAATGACTTTGAAACTATATCTGGTTCATAAGTCAATGGATATCACTAATGGAAAGTTCCAGAGATCTCCTTTCTAGTCCTATCTCTGTCACCAGCTGTAAAAACTTTGGCTGAACCTCCTGATCTTTGGGGGCTTGAGTTTTATCACCTGCAAAGTAAGAGCTTTGGACCGTATGATCTAAGAATATTTATACTTTGTAGTTAGACATGTCCCGTATAATTGAATTGTTAATGACCCAAGTTACTGATTCAAAATTACATTTAATTAGTATGCAAATACCATAGACTTGCAGGATGGGACTGAATTAACTATCCCATAACAAGAATCTGTTCAATGAGACCCAGAGGAAAAGAGCAATGACTTGGGGATCGGAAGACATTGGATCAACCCAAAACTTTCAGGACCTCAGTTTTCTTATATGTCAAATTAATAGATAGGCTTTAAACCCCAATCCTCTCCTATTTCCAATGAGGCTAAATATTGTGTTTTGAAATACTTTATTTTCCCTCTTTTCATCCAAAAGTTCATTTTATAGGCAAATAAAAAAAAGAAACCAAGAAATATTTTCTGTGCATAAATATAGAATATTTAGTTAGTTAATTAGAGTGAGGCTTATTTTATGACTGAAGATGAAAGTTGGCATGCAAATTGATCTCTGACCTTTGAACCTAACCATCGCCATTTGATGGCTTCCTCATATATTGTGAAATCTTGGCCAGATGGAGCCTTGGGGATAAATTGGCCCACTTTCACCAGGAGTTCGGTGTCATCAGGAAGAGTCATATAATTCTTAATGTCATATTGAGCTTCAGAGTGTCTTTTCTCATTCATAAACACTTGATTACCAGCATTGTTGTTAAACTGAATGTCCTTCAGAAATGAGTGGAGCTGAAAGGGAAGAAAAGTCTGTCATTTCTTGCTGTTTGAGGCCAGGGATCTCCCAGAAGTAAGACCTGTGCCCTCTGCTAGAGATGCTAGTGTGGCCAAACTGAGATTTGTGTCCCTGTTTGAAGTGATGATATGTATGAGCTGCAATTCTGCCTCTCCCTTTTATTAGCTCTAAGGGGTCAAGTTACTTATCCTCAGAAAACTGCCTGTTCATATTCTTTGGCCATTTATGAGATGGAGAATGACTTGTATTCTTCTATTTTGACAATATTTATATATTTTACATATGAAACTTTTATCTGATAAAGTGTCTATAATTCCCTCCCCATTTTCTGCTTTTTTCTAACTTTGACTACATTTGTTTTATTTGTACAAACCCTTTTTTAATTTAATGCATTTGAAATTGTTCACTTCACATCTCTGTTCTCTCTCTCTTATTTATTTATAAATTATTCACCTACATATAAGCCTGATAAATGATGTGTTCCATGTTCTTCAATTTCCCTTGCAATATCTCCCTTTCTATTTAGGTCTTGTGCCTATTTTGACCTTTTATTTGGCAAATAGTATAAGATATTGGCTTATGTCCAATTTGTGCCATACATTTTCTCAACAATTTTTACCAAATAGCGAATTCTTATCTTAAAATATTGTCTTTATACTTTATACTTGCATATAAATACAAGGTTACTATATTTATTTGCTGCTGTAAATTCTGTCAGCTCTCTTCCATTAATCCATACTTCTGTTTTTTAGACAGTATCATATAGTTTTGATAATTATTACCTTATCATATATACTTTAAGATCAGGTGCTGCTAAACCTCCTTCCTTTACATTTTTTTATTAGCCCCTTTGTTTTTCCAAATGAATTTTGTCATTTTTTCCTAATTCAGCAAAAAAATTTTTTTTAGTAATTTAATGAGCTTGTTTATTTCCAAAGCTTTCACTGGCTATATTTTCCAATGGCTATAGGATTCCAAATCAGAGTCAAAGTCAGGTTTGAATTGACTAAGCAATATGGTTATACCCCCTGCAACTTACATAGACCAGTGAGTAAGTTGGAACTGGGAAAATCTAGAGTCTGCCATGAGAGAGAAAGGAGTGCATACATCAATAACTAAGCCACAAAACATCAGCAGGACATGAGCACAAAGCAAAAGAAGGGCTGAAATGAAACAGAGAAGAGAGAGCTAGAGGGAGGTCATTTCCACAAAAGTTTGGTGTGTACCCACCTTTTCAGACTGAGAAAAAGATCAAAGTTAGTAGCAGAAAACCCTATTCTTAATGTTTTCATAAAACACCAACTCTGCATTTTCTGCAAAATTTGTTTCCCTGAGAAGCTGGACTAACTGACCTTGTCCTATCTTTTGTAAAGATGATCTTAACTAACTCCCTAGGCCCCAGTTTCTCTATCCACCTGGGTCCCTATAAGTGAATTCAGAATGCAGCTGTGATCCATACCTTTACAGAAACATTCCTTACAGATAATGAGAGGGGATTTTCATCCAATTTGGGGGCTATATCCACCTTCTTTAATGTAACCAATAATGATTCCCGAACTCCATGACCTTGCTTATGATTTTGCTCTGTTCTTTCTTCTATTCATATAAAAATGATTGGGATCTTAAATTCAGGGTCTTTTGGGCAGAAGCAGTGCCATTTAACTCATTACTTACTAATACAGTTGGCAACCTATTTACAAACTATTATCTTGCTGAGAGAATTTCCTCAGTTTGCTTTTTTGATGAATTTTACATGTGATAGAAAGACTAAGGAAATCAAGAATCATCAGGATAGAGATGACCATTGAAACCATGAGAATTACTGAGATCACCAAGTGAAGTATTATTGAAGAGAAGAGAGAAAAGCTAAGAACAGAACAATGGAGGGAAAGCAATTTTAGCATGATGGAAATAAGACCCTCAAAATCTCCCAAGTTTAGAAGATGGTTCAAATCTGTTAGTATGTCAAGAGTCAACAATCATTGATTAATCACTCAGTAGGTGCCAGAAACTCTGCTAAATGTGGTTGTGTAACAAAGCAAAAGGCAATACCTTCCCTCAAGGAACTCCTAGTACTAGGGAAAGACAACATATCAGGAACTATGTAGAAAGAAAGACATTTACAAAGGGAAAAAAATAGAAATAACCATCCGTAGACAGTCACTATCATAAAAGAGATGAGGAATGGCTTCCCACAGACAGTGAAATCTTAGACTGGACTTGAAGGAAGTCAGAAAAGACCGAAGATGAAAAGTACGAGAAAGAAAATATCATATACATGTGGCAGTGGAAAGGAATAGTTCCTAAAGGAAACTTACCTGCCAAGGATAAGACAACCAGCTTTCTCCACCTTCCTCAGATGCAATCTCTGATTTCGTCAGAAGTTTTGCATGAAGAGCCCAAGCCACAGCATAAACAGCATTATAGATGGTGTAACTGAGGCCAGACATGGTCATGTCAAAAAGGAATATAGGCAAAGCCTCCAAAGTAGCATTTGGTGCACACTGCTCTAGCTCCAGCTTTTCATATTGGTCCTGGCACCGGAAAGCTGACAACCAGAATTCCTTAAGTGTTATGTCATCTGGATCTTTTTTAGGGTTTACCATCCTGAGAAAAGACTTAAACCCGGGAACCTCATTGGCCATGTATGTGAATGTGAGAGCTCCACTGAAAGAGTAACTATCAGAATAGCAGGGTCTCATGGTAATGTCCCAGTGAGAAGTGGTGATCCACAACTTAGATGTTGGAGAAAATGACAGTTGTGAAAATCTGAGAACCATTAGTGAATCGGTATCACCATGAATCACCACTACCTTAGCTGAAGAGCCAATAATCTTGGGCATAAAATTCAACTCTGATTCCTCATGTCGTCTCTCACTGACAGGGATCTTCTCTGTGAAGGCTGAACAGATATCATGCTTGGCCAGCTCTCCTGTCATTTCCCGAAGGAATTCTTCACCCCTGAGATCATCTGTGGTCACCAGAATTACCCAAGTCCATTTAAAATGTACTAGTAACCGGACCACACCTTGAGGCAAGGAGGAGTCCTTGGGAGCCATTTGGTAGAGAGAAGGAAACTGAGTCTTGTCACTCAGGATGGGATCAAAAGGGCCAAAGCTGAGCTGGATCATAGGAAAAACATGGAAAACATTAAATTATATGAATGCGGTAAGAATAATGGAATTATGGGAAATTATAAACTCTCATCAAGCCATCCCTTCTTTGTGGGGATAAATGTTGTAGTTTTTATACTATACTCCCTACACATTCAAAGGAATTTTAAGCAATATTTTTATCCATTTTATCCTCCTCATTTAGTCACTTAGTAAAGAAAGAGTGCTCTAATTCTTCAGTTATCATTGCTTCAGCCAGAAAATATTTTTCCCTCCTTCCCAAATATATTAAGCTATATGTTTTCTTGGCTCAGATTTAGGTGTTATACTAAATTTGCTAGGCTTTTGTCATGTGGGTTTTGTGAAAACAAAACAAAACACAACCCTTTAAATCAGATATGTGTTGAGGCCAAAAGAATAATCCATATACCATTTTTATATATAAAAATTCTGTTTAAATCAGACCATTTAGGAGTGTCTTCTGGGAAAATGATAAAAGTAGATCAGAAATTTTCATGTTCTTTGAATTTCCTCCACAAAGAAAAAGAAAATCACCATGAAATATACATAGAGCAATAAAAATCAAGGGGTAGGTTGTGGTATATGACTGTGAGGGAATGCTACTGTGCTGCAAGAAACGATGAGTTAAATGACTTTAGAGAAACATGGAAATACTGGAAGGGAATAATCAAGAGTGAAATGAACAGAACCAAGAGAATATTGAATACACTAACAACAATAAGACATTGAATAAATAAGTTATTTTGTCTATATAAATACCTAAATTAACTATAAAGGACATATAAAGAAAGACATTATCTACATCTAGCGAAAGAACTGATAAATAGAAATATGTATAGAATAATTTTACATAATATGTATGAGTATATATAAGTATATACATGTATATATACATATATGTGTGTTTGGGTGTCTGTGTGTCTGTGTGTGTTTGTCTATATCTATTTGTGTCTAGTGATAGCCTAGAACTGGGGGCAAGGAAGAAATAAAAGAAATTTACATGATAATTTTTTTTGTTTATTTGAAAAGAATAACAAGTTGCACATAGGAGATTTGCAGTTTCTCTTGACACTAAGAAGTTATTGCAATGTACCTCATCAGTTTGTTTCTCTGCTGGGTTCCAAGGATTGCCACCCTGACAGAATTTTCAAGCTTCCTTTCTTTATGCGTTCAGTTGTCATTAATGTACCTTTCATCTTCCATTGCAAAAGTTACCTTCTACTGCTTGATAGTAACACTGCTCTTGATTCTAGTGTACAATGCCCCTACTGATGACCAAAAATCCATCTGTTATGACCTTTTAAAGTTCCTAAGGTCATCATGTGGAAACATTCTCCCTCCTTCTTAAAGCCATTTACCTCTCAGGAGTCCCTTACCTCTGGATTCAAACACCAGTTGGCCAGCCAGCTGTTAGAAATCACAATTATTCTGCACTGGCTTGTTATATAATAATAAATCCAGAGGTATGTCTTCTTTTTTTCAGTCACACAAAATATATTATATGTGCTGTCATTTGATGACTCCCAAAGAAGTATGGTGTTTTCAAACTGATTAATACTTTACTTATAGGTGCTTTACTGTTACTGATTTATAGCTTCAGCTGGAATATCTTCTGTGACTTCATTGTCACTGATGATATAATAATTAAATATTTAAGATAATAATATTTTAACTTAATTACTTTAATATAGTTATTGGCAGGGTTTGTAAACATCATAAAAAGAATGTCATTATTAGGATATGACATGGGTCAATAAAAATGCCATGTCAAAATTAACCTTTTAAGCAGACTGTCAGATAACAGGAAAACTGCACTTTTGTTACCCATATTTGAGCAAATTATTTGGTAAAATCTCCCTCTTTATATAGATTTTAAAGCTACAAGGAGTAAGAGGACATTCAACTCCATTCCCTTGTTTAACAGGCAAGGAAACAAAGAGTTCAGGAGGATTTTGATTTGTCTAAATGCATACAGAAAGTGGAGCAAGTGAGATAGGAACCCAGACCTCAAAATTCAGAGCAAATGTTTCTTCCATCTTTTAAGCAAATTCATGCTGTTCTTGAGAGAAAGATGGGACAATGTGGACTAGTCAGTAGTACAATTTAATCAATGTGGAAATGGTTGAATGTGTAGATCCAGAGCATGGCCATTAATGGGATGATGTTCCCTTCATGGGAGTCTCCTATAGAAGTTCCTGGAAGCTGTTCTTTGTCCTGAGCCTTTTACCCCATTATTTATGCCCTAGGTAAAGCCACATGATGGTTCACTCACTAAATGTGCAAATAACAGAAAACTGGGAGTGCAGCAGATATGGCAGAGGGAAGAAGGTTCAAAAAAGGGCTTAATCATCCAAGACAGTGGGCTAAATCTTATAAATGAAGTGAAACCAAGATCAATGTGAAGTCTTAGGATTGCGTTCACAAAAATGAACTTCAGAAGTACAAGAAAGGGGCTAAGTTGACAGCATTTCATATGAAAGGGATGTGACAGTGTCCGTGGTATTATAAACTCAGTATTTCACCAGTGTGTTAAGGAAGTCAGAAAACTCATAAAACCTAAACTTCAGTGAGAAGCTGAGTGGTCAGGATGAGGGAAAACTATCATAATCTACATTGACTCAGACTGCATCTGGAGGGTCATAGTCAGTCCTGGGAAAGATAATACTATTATAGGAAGAATATTGATGATCTGGAGATGATCTTTGCCTATCCATCAATCTCACCTTGGCCACTATTTTTCTCCACTCTATCTTATCTCATTGGTGAATGAATTCCACTCTACAATATTCTCTACTCACAACCCATCTATAAGTCCTTTATAATAATAATATAATAATAATAATCCCTGATTTTGCCTGGGCAAGCCCCAATTTTGGATTACGCCCACCATTCGCCTTCTTGTTTATATTGACATGCTTTTGAAGGGAGTTGGAGAAAATCATAAAACTGCTGATTGGGTCTAGAGATTGTTCTTATTAAACAACTCAACTAGAATAAAAACCAACTGATTTCAGTCAGAGAATTCTTTCACTCTTCCTAATTGATTCCCTTTATCACCAGCTAACGTGAGTATTCCAAAAATTTTCATTTAATGGCAGGTGGGTGGCGCAGAGACTAGAAAGAGCACTGACCCTCAGGAAGATCTGAATTCACATTTCACAGAATTCACATATTATTTCTACAACTCAGTTTCTTCATTTGTAAAATAGGTACGACACTAGCACCTACATTTCAGGTTTTTTGTGAGGATCTAAAGAAAATATATGTAATAAAAATAGTAATGTAAAAATATATGTAGTAAAAATAGTAACACGTTATATGGCAGGCACTTTATACTGTATAGTAAATGTAAATCTCAAGATACTATATAAATGTTAGCTTGTTTAAAGTCTCTTGTAGTGTTCCTTCTATAACACTCTTATCTGATGACCTTGCCTCATATTTAACTAAAACCTGCCATTTTTAATGAATTATCTTTTCAATTCTCATAAAGTGAAATAACTAGATTTCTACCCTTAATGTCTCCATACCATCTCCGTATAAGATGAAAAGATAGCCTCTCTCATCATAAAAGCAAACTTCTCTGAATCCATCCTTCTTCCCATTTGATTCAGTCTTCTTCACCAGAGTGTTTTCCCAGTCATTTTCACTCTCTTCCTAACCAGTAATCTCTTCCTATATCCTGGCTATTTCCCAAGTACTCACAATATTTCCATGTTACTCATTTCAAATTCGAGGAACAATATTCCCTGGGTCCTACTAACTCTGTTAATTATTGTCTTCTACCTCCCCTCCACTTTAAGGATTATGTCCTTAACAAATTGATCTATATTCAACACCTCCTGTTCTTCTCCTCTCACCTTCTTCTAAATCCTCTGCAATATAGCACCTAAACTCTTTCTCTGAAATGTCTCCCTCAAAGGCACCTATGATCCCTTCATTGTTAAATGGATTGTATGAAATCCTCCTTCGTGTTCACATCTTGCAACTTTGGCTACTGTTGATCATATTCTCCTGATAGTTTGTCTTCACTTGGCTTTTCTGATGGTATTTGCTTCTGCTGCTTCTCCTACATGTTTGCTTCTTAATCTCTTTCCCCACATATGAAACAGATTCTGGATACAGTGACCAGAGCGCTGGATTTGGAATCAGGAAGATCTGAGTTCAAATCTGTGCTTAGACACTTACTGGTTGGGCGATCATGGGAATCACCTAATTTCTATGTGCTTCAGTAGGGAATAATTATAACAGCACCTGCCTCACAAAGTTGTTGAAAGGATCAAATGAGATAATAAAAGCACAGAGTTTGGCACAAAGTAGTCTCTAACTGCTTAATCAATCCTATCCTACCCCAACCCCCCCATAACATTAGGTGATTCTAATTGTCTTCTTTGTGTACAATCTGGATGTAGTTCAGTGAGGGGTCCATCCACTTTGTCCTAAGCTGTCCTGATGAAGGTAGCTGACCCAATATCACTCACCTGTGGGAAATTGTAGAGCTCAAACAAGGTCCCCATCTGGACAGACAGAACTGATGTGGCTCCTCCAATAACAGCCACAGACTTGTCCTGCTTTTTGCAGCTGAAGTTAGGGACTGGGTGATTTTTTCCTGTCAACCACTGCAGGGAGCTTTCCAAGGTCCTCTCATCACTGTGATAAGCATTGTAGATCTGGAATCCCAGAGAAATGTTGGGCAACAGAACGGGATCCCTGTTGATCTCCTCCACAGCAAACTTTATGGTCATAGCCTGCTGGTAGTTTTTGTGAAGCCACCTGAGTGAGAGAGAATCAGAAAGCACTAACAAAACCTGAATAGCAAATTCATTTCAGGAGAGCTTTCTCAGTTAAGGGAAGTTCAAAACTGAGCACTCCTACTCATTTTGTGTTTATAATAACATCAAATGATAACAAGAATAATAATAGTAACTAACATCTATATGGTGCTAGGCACTGTGTTCAATAGCGTCCAATTATTAACTCGTTTAGTCCTGAAAGAAATGAGCTATTATTATTCCCAATTCACAGATGGAAAACTGAGGAAAAGAAACATTGATTTGTTCAGGGTCACACAGCCAGTAATTGTCTGAAACTGAATTTAAACATGTCTTCCTGTCCTTCTATCTACTGTTCTACCTTTTTGCCCCAAGGTGATTATTAATAACAGAATCCCTCATTGCTGTACTATTCTCTTTGTGTGATTCTTATGTTTATAGCTCCTTGCTTTAAGCTCCTAATATGAATGTTCCTACCAGACTTTCTCATTTATTCATTATTAAATATTGAGCAAATATGATGTGCTACATGATGTTAGTAATCCAGATAGTCCTTGTTCTTGTAGGGCTCCCTGACAGGCAAGAAATGCCCACGTGCCTTTAATACAAAGTATCAGGGAAAACAGGTACCTGTATAGTGGAGAAAAGTATAGGAATCATGAATAGGGTGGAGTTCACTTAAAAAATGAAGTCATAAGAGAAGGCTTCACGGATTTTGTCATTACTCCTGAAGGAAGAGCTTGAATCATAACAGTAAGAATTTCTTTAGGATCTAGTATATATGGAAAGGGTGGTAGTAGGCACTAGGAATTTAAAGTAAATACTGAAAAAATCCTGGCAACTGTATGAATGGATTACTGGATCTGGGCTTCTGAGTTTAAATCCAGCCTTAAACCTCAGTCTGTCTCAGTTTCCTCATCTGTAAAATATGATGATAATAATCCTAGTGCCCAGGTATATTGTAGATTATTATTATTATTATTATTATTGTATATTATTATTATATGTTGATTAAATGAGATAATTTTTTAAAAGTATATAGGACAATGCTTGATAGGTTACACACACTGAACAAGTGCTTGTTTCTTTTTGATCTGCTTTCAAGAAGTGTGTGGAATGGATATAGGCGAACAGGCAATTAGGTGACCTACTAGGTGACCAGGAGTCAGGAAGACCTGAGATAGAATCCAGTCCTAAATTCTTACTAGTGATTGAGTAGTGATTGTTTCTTTCAGTTTACTTATATGCAAAATGGGTATACTTCTCTGGCAGTATGGTTACGAGGATCAAAAAGATAATAGTTGTAAAACACTTAACAGGAGCAGTAGACACCATGTGGCATTTTGTAGGCACTATGAGTAGAAGGCACTAAGTACAGGAGACATGTTTATGATTATCATCATCACTGAGAAGAGACTTGCATAAATGAGGATCAGAAGTAGATTGGGAAATTAGGAGCCTGCCAAATTTGTACACAGCATTCACAGTCAGGCCTTCCCAATGTTGCTTTATTTCAAAACCAGAACCTTATTCAGGCCTTCAGTCCTTTCTCCCCACTTTTTTCTCTTGGCTATTAAAGATGAAGAGGAGAAGAAAGTCAGTCATTTAAAAGATTGTCACTTCTAACCAGTATTTAACCTGAAAATCCAAAGCAAAGAACTTGCCTATTCGTGCCAATGTTCTCTGAAACATTTATCATCTGGAAAAGTTTTCGATAGAAAAAAGCTCCCCCTTTTAAGGACAATCAGAGCAGTTTCCTGAGAGGTAGCACCCAAGAAGAGAATCTGCCTCTTTATTCTTCTGTACACATTTAAACTGATCTTGCGTGCAAGAAGCAAGTCTTTTCTCCATATTGGAAGTTGCCAGCCTGCTCTCTGAGGATCTGAGATTTTGTGATTCTGTTTTATTTTTAAATCAGCTGTCTCAAGCCCAAAGGCACACTTTACACAAAACCTTTCTTAGCTCTCTCCAAAACTAGTACCTTCCCACCTGGTATTCATTTTGGTTATATTCTGTTCATGTTTATTCTGTTAATTATTCTGTTCATGTTTATTCTGTTAATTATTCTGTTCATATTTATTCTGTTAATTATTCTGTTCATATTTATTCTGTTAATTGTTCTGCTCATATTTATGTACAAATATGTTCTTATCTCCATTTGCATATAAGATCCTTGAAGACAGGGAACTATTCTTATATCCCTAGAGTGGAGCACAGGACCTGGGCCCAAGTTGGTGCTCCACAAATGCCAGTTGAATTGATTGATTTATTTTTAGGTCATTCAGATTCTCTGCAATTAGAACGAGGTACTTTTTTGTGTCTCCATCCAGGACCAGGGCTCATAAGGAAGAAAAAAAAAAAAACATAAGAATAAAAAGGAAATTTGCTTTACAGCAGCATCTGGATCTAAAACTACATATAAGCCAGGAACATTTTCCCTCTTTAAAGCTAATCATCATCAGCCGTGTCAGGTAGAGAATATTGAAGAGTGAAAAAAGACCTTGAATATCTTGAAGCATTTGAGAAACACAAGTGGTTAAGAATATAAGGGCTAGTATTCATATTGGGCTCTGAGGTTGTCAAAGTGTTTGGTGGGCTTGATATGATTTCATCCTCACAAGAACCCTGAGAAATAGGTGGTGTTATTATTCACAGGGAGGCAAGAGAGGTTCAGGGTTTTGCCTTGCTTCTCAAACCTAGTAAATGAGACAGAATTTTATTCAGCTCTTTTTGACCTTAAGTAACAGAATCTGTCTCTTTATTTTGGACAATTAAAGGAGATATAGTTAGGGAGAAGGAGAAGGAGGGACAAAAAGTGAAAAGGAGAAATGCAAAACTATCATGATGGTGAAAGAAAGAGATGCAAGAGACATGCAGACAGAGATCCAGAGGAAGAAGTCAGGATGTCAATCTGACTGGGCCATTGACCTTCTTCCATAAAACATCTCCCATAACCCTACCCCACAATCCTTTACCATCCTTTAAATCTATATCCATCTTAAAGTGAAGCTCCTTTCGGAAAGCTTTGTAAGGGTCAATGTTGAAGGATTACCTATACATATGTTTTGCAAATAAAAAGCTTTAATAAAAAAAAGTGAAGCTCCTTGGAAAGAAATATTGTGGAGGAGAAATGTGCATGTATGCACACACATGTGTGTGTGTGTCTAAATCTGGAGCCTACTGCCTCCACCCTATTCAGGATACACAGATATACAGAGGTTGCCATTTGAGACTTCTGGGTTTCTGCTGTATTTACTCCTTAGTATGCAACAGGAGCAGAGCCCAGACAAAATTCCAGTCTCAGCCTGACCACGAACATAATGTTCACATAGTCTAATAAATTTCTGGAAGCAAAATCCAATTCCAATTTGTCCCCTGATTTTAGCTCAGCAAAACCCTACTTGAGAAACATACATCAAATCTCACATATCATTCAAGGGACAATCAGAGATTTTTATATACCTCTGGGTATGGCTGGTATTTCATCATCATTTAAAAAAATATTCCTAATGATTTATATTTATTCTGATGCCCAAATATACCTCTGTCATCCCCCAAAATGCCACATTAGTGATTCCCCAGTTCCCAGGTGAAACTGGGGACATGTTGGAGTTCTCTAGTCTGGAATAAAAAAAAAACTGGGTAAATATTAGGGTTTAGTCTGGAACAAAAAAAAGCACATGAACTTATAGTGTCAATATGAGCACTGAAGGTCAGAATATGGAAATTAGAGAAATAAATTACAGTGAATTCTAATAATTCCATCTGTGGAGCTTCTCAGGGACAAGACCCCTGTGGAAAGAAGAAGTACAAAAGAGAAATACAGAGACAGAGCTAAGAAAAAATTGAGAGAGATAGAGAGAGAGACAGAAACCAAGCCAGACCAAAACAGAAACAAAAGAGACAATAATATAACACAAAAAACAGAGAAAAGTAGAGACAGTAAGAATATTCTCTGTCTTCAGCTTTGTGAGACAGAGATGACCATTGATTTGCTAAATCAAAAGTTAGGGAAGGAAGGGGAAGATGGAAGTATCACTGCACATAGGAACTGAAGCTTCCCTGTTGGTTCTTTCTTTAAAAAGAGAATGCTCTGAAAAATCAGTTCAATCAAAATGAATTCTTTCAGACTGAGAGCTACTTACTGATAATTCTTGCAGTCCTTGTTGGGCTGGCTTGCAAAAGATGCTGCACTTGTAAAGCTACTCACTCTCACTGAATACAGAGGGAGAAAGCTCCCTATAATCAGGTCACCATCTCTGGTAAGGCCAGGGCTGATTTTGGAAAAGCAGAGGGGCTTCTCACTCCTGCATACTGAAACGGGAAGCCACAGGAACAGTATCAAGATCAGGGTGGAAAGTAGCCACAATGTGTCTCTCTCAATGTGAAGCACCATCTCCTTGATGGCTGAAACCCGGAACCTGAAAGAAGCCAAAGAGCTGCCTGGACCAGAGCAAAGTCAGTTGCTTAGATCATTGACTTACAGGGAACAGACCAAGAACTGAAATCTTGCTGATGTTCAATTTTGAGTCCATCTATAACTGAGGAAACACAAAAGAACATGGGTCAGGCCCTTGTCCAGGACAAGGACAATGATGTAAGATCAAGTGGTGAATTTATAAGGTTCCTCTAGCTATTTAAAAGCACTGTGTCTCACAATACCCATGTAGTTAGGTAAGAAAGGAAGCACTCCTACTATCTCACCCCCAGTCCTTGAAGAGACATTTGGGATCATCAGATGCTCTGGGGACTGTCCTTGCTTGGAGCATCTCCAGCTGTGTCTCTGCATTCTCCAGAGGAAAAAAAAAAACAGAAAGGAAACAACACATTTTAACCTCTCCCTACATTTCTCAGCAGAGCTTGCAGAATGGGTGAAATCTTGGAGTCTCAGTGATCCCCTTCAACTTGGGACAGTCATGTGTGTTTCTATGTGAGTACAAGACTGCAAGCACTCAGTGCCCTGCCCATGTTGCTTTTCCAGGAAGAATGCTCTGTAAGGGAATCCTGGATCTGGCCGTATCAGCTAGGACTCAATGTGAATAGACAAACATTTCCAGTTCAGTCAACTGCACCGAGAGCTGACCATTCATGGCCATAGCATCCAACATGTTCTTTGAGCAAAAGATCATATATGCCCATAATTGAGCATAATCATTTTCTGAGTCCTATCTTTGGATATATTCATATATCTCCTTTCTCATCATGCTCAGGATCATAAAATCTTAGAGATGGTGATTGGGTAGTTCAACTTGTACCAAACAGAACTGCCTCAAGTTCTCTGCCTCAGTAGGCCCATATTCACAAACTCTTGGGATGCATATTTTCTCCCTAAATCATAGAGACATGGGATTTATAATGTAAGGAACCTTAAAAGCAGTCTAATGTTCTTATTCCCATTTTACAGATAAGGAACCTGAGGCAGATAGAAGTAAAGTGATTTATGTGAGGTTATATAGTTGGCAGGATATGATTCATTAAAATTCAGAAAATATGATTCCAAGTACAGAGTTTTCTCTCTACTAGGAAATCTTTTCAATTGTCTGTGTTTTCTATAGAACCGACATCCAATTATGACATTCCGTGTCAGGGTAGTTCATTCAGAAAGGACTTCAGAATGCCTGCCCCAAAATTGACTATATATCAGGGCATAAAAACTTCACAATTAAATTCAGTAAGGCAGAAATAGTAAATACATGCTTTTCAGTCATGAGGTAAGGAAAATTATGTGTAATAAAAGGCCATGGAAAAATAGACCAAAGATTAATAGGAAACTAAATAATCTAATAAAGAATGAGTGGGACAAGCAAAAAATCTTAGAAATAATAATTTCATCCTGAGAATGACAGTAATGAGACAATATACCAAAACTTATGGGTTGCAATCAAAGCACTTCATAGGGGAAATTTTCTATCTGTAGTTGCTCACATGAGTAAAATAAAGAAAGAGAAGATAAATAAATTGGGCATGCAACTAAAAAGGCTAGAAAAAAGAACAAATTAAACTCCCTAATTGAATACCAAATTTGAAATTCCGAAAATCGAAGGAGAGATTAATAAAATAGAAAGTAAGAAAATTATTGAACTAATAAGCAAAATTAAGACTTAGTTTTATGAAAAAATCCTAGAAAATACTTAAACCTTTGATTAATTTGATTAAAAAAAAGAAAGAAGAAAACCAAATATTATCAAGAAGGGTGAATTTACCGCTAATGAAGAGGAAATTAAAGCACTAATTGTGAACTATTTTGCCCATTTGTATGCCAATAAATCTAATAATCTAGGTAAAGTAGATGAGTACTTATAAAAAAATTTGGATTGCCCAGATTAACAGATGAGGAAATAAAATATTTATAATCCAATTTTAGAAAAAGATTTTAAACAAGCCATTAATGAACTCCAGAGCTATACACATTTATGAGTTCTAGCAAACATTTAAAGAGCAATTAATTACAATACTATGTAAACTATTTGGCAATAGAGGTAGAAGGAATTCCTTTTATGACACAGATATGATGTTGATATCTAAACCAGGAAGAACCAAAACAGAGAAAGAAAATTATAGACCAGTTTCCCTAATAAATATTGATGCAAACATTTTAAGTAGAATATTAGCAAAGAGATTACAGCAACTTATCAGCTGGTTAATATACTCTGACCATGTGGAATTTATACTAGGAAGGCAGAACTGGTTCAACATCAGAAAAACTATCGGCATAATTGACCACATCAATAATCAAATAAATGCAGAAAAACATTTAACAAAATACAGCACCTATTCCTATTAAAATCAAATTAAATTTAAATCAAAACAAAATTAAAATTAAAACTAGAGAGCATAGGAATAAGTGGAGTTTTCTTTAAAATAATAAATACCATGTACCTAAAACTATTGGCAAGTATTATTTGTAATGGAGAGAAGCTGGACACATTCCCAATAAGAGGTAAAACAAGTTTGCCCATTATCACAAATGTTAGCTTTAGCAATAAGAGAATAAAAAGAAATTGAAGGAATTAGAGTAGGTAGTAAGGAAACAAAACTATCACTCATTGCAGATATTATGATGGTGAATTTAGAGAATCCTACGGAATCAACTGAAAAACTTCTAGAAACAATGAATAACTTCAAAAAGTTGCCAGATATGAAATAAATCCACATAAATCATCAGCATTTCTATATGTTAGTAGGAATAGAGAAATTCCATTCAAAATAATAGGTGATACAAAATATTTGGGAGTCTATCTGCCAAGAGAAAGCTAGGAAGTATATGAACACAATTCCAAAACACTTTTCACACAAATCAAGTTAGGTACAAATGACTGAAAAAAATATCAAGTACTCATTAGTAGGCTGAGCTAATGTAATAAAAATGGCAATTCTCTAAATTAATCTACTTATTCAGTGCCATAATAATGAAACTGCCAAGAAATTAATTTATATACCTAGAAAAAATCATAACAAAATTCATTTGGAAGAACAAAAGATTGAAACTTTCAATGAAAAAAAATGCAAATGAAGGTGACCTAACTGTACCAGACCTAAAACTATATCATGAAACAATGGTCATCAAAACTATTTGGTACTGGCTAAGAAATAGAGTAGTATAATGAATCAGTGGAATAGATTGGTTCACAAAGGCACAATAGGCAATGACTATAGTAACCTAGTGTTAGATAAACTCAAAGATTCCAGCTTCTGGAATAAGAACTCACTATTTGGGAAAAACTGCTGGGAAAATTGGAAAAAAGTATGCATACGCCAAGCATTTATCAACATCTAACACCCTATACCAAGATAAGCTCAAAATGAATTCATGATTTAGACATAAAGGATGATATATAAGCAAATTAGAGGAATAAGGAATAATCTGCCTCTCAGATCTGTGGAGAAGGGAGGGATTTATGGCCAAAGAAGAACTAGAGAACATTATGAAATGAAATATGGATAATTTTGATTACATTAAATTAAAATGTTTTTGTAAAAGCAAAACAAATGTAGCCAAGATTAAAAGGGAAGCAGAAAACTGGGGTGGGGGGGAATTTACAGTCAGTGTTTCTGATAAGGGACTCATTTCTAAACTACATAGAGAAATGAGTCAAATTTATGAGAACATAAGCCATTCCCCAATTGATAAATGGTCAAAGAATATGAACAATTTTCAGATGAAGAAATTAAAACCATTTCTAGTCACATGAAAAGTGCTCTAAATCTCTATTGATTAATGAAATGCAAATTAAGAACAGTATGAGGTACCACTTCATATCTCTCAGATTGCTAAGATGATAGGAAAATATAATGAAAATGGAGGGGATGTGAGAAAGCTGTGTCACTAATGCATTGTTAGTGAAGTTGTCAAATTCTAAAGATCAATTTGGAGCTATTCCCAAAGGGCTGTCAAACTGTGTATACCTTTTGATCCAGAAGTATTTCTACTTGATCTGTATCCCAAAGAGACATAAAAAAGGGAAAATGACCTACATGTACAAAAATGCTTGTAGCAGCCCTTTTTGTAAAGGCAAAGAACTGGAAACTGAGTGGATGCTCATCAGCTGGGGAATGACTGAATAAATTATGGTATATTAATGTATTAGAATATTATTGTTCTATAAGAAATGGTGTGAAGGCTGATTTCAGGAAAGCCTGGAAAAATTTACACGAACTGACACACTGAATAAAGTGAACCAAGAGAACATTGCACACAGTAGCAGCAAGATTGTGATGATCAACTGTGATAGACTTGGATAGACAATCAGGTGATTCAAGGCAATTCCAATAGACTTGGGATGGAAAGAGCCCTCCATATCCAGAGAGCAAGAGAACTGTGGAGACTGAATGTGAATCAAAGCATAGCATTTTCACCTTTTTTGTTGTTGTTTGTTTGCTTGTTTTTTCTTTTCATATTTTCCCTCCTTTTGATCTGATTTTTTCTTGCATAGAATGATGAATAAAGAAATCTATTTAGAAGAATTATACATATTTAGCCCATATCAGATTGCTTACTATCTTGAAGGGGAGAGTAAGAAAAAAATTTAGAATACAAGTTTTGCAAAGGTGAATACTGAAAACTATTTTTGCATGAGTTTTGAAAAATAAAATAAATAAATGAAGTTGGGAAAAATAAAGTAAAATAGATTCAATCAAAAGAGAAAAATATTGAAAAATACACTATATGTCAGCATATTGATTAATGTTTTAGTCTATTAAAAAAAACTAGACAACATGAATATTGCTTTTGTGTAGGAAATGATGAATTGGTGAATTTAGAAAAATATGAAATCCTTCATAGAGAAGAACCATATCAGTGAGAGATAACATGAAGAATCAGAGCTGTTTTTATCCACAGGATTGTCAAACTGTCAGCTAGACTAGTTGTGGTATGTTTTTCTTGAGTTTTGTATTTAAAAATCAAATTTTCTATTCAGTTCTGGTTTTTTTTTCATCAGGAATGCTTGAAAGTCCTCTGTTTTGTGGAATAACCATTTCCCTCCTGAAGATTACACTCAGTTTTGCTGGATAGATAATTTTTGGTTATAATCCTAATTGTTTTGCCCTACAGAAAATTATTCCAAGCTCTCTGATCCTTTAATTTAGAAGCTGCTAAATCCTGTGTTATCTTGAGTATGGTTCCAGCATGTTTGAATTGTTTGTTTGTGACTGCTTGCAGTGTATTCTCCATGACCTAGGAGGTCTGCAATTTGTCTATAATATTCCACGGAGTTTTTAATTTGGTGTCTCTTTTGGGATTCTTTCAATTTCCATTTTGCCCTCTCTTTCTAAAATATCAGGACAGCTTTCCTTGATAATTTCTTGAGAGATTATATCTACGCTTTTTTTAAAAAAAACTTATTTCAGGTAGTCCAATAATGCTTAAATTATTTCTCCTGGATCTATTTTCCACATCAGTTTATTCTGTTTCACTCTTCAATATTCTTTCCATGTTTTTCTAACATCATTGAGCTCAGCATTTTTTTTTTGCTGAGGCAATTGGGGTTAAGTGACTTGCCCACGGTCACACAGCTAGGATGTGATAAGTGTCTGAGGCTACATTTGAACTCAGGTCCTCCTGACTTCAGGACTGGTGTTCTATCTACCGCACTACCCAGCTATCCCTCAAAGTCATTCTTAAAAGAATATTGCTGTTACTATACACAATGTACTCCTGGTTCTGCTCATTATTTCTTGCAAATGTTTCCATGTTTTTCTATGATCTTTGAGAACATTATTTATTATACTACAGTGGTCCATCATAATTACATATCACAACTTATTCAATGGAGATATGCCTTTCTGGAATTTATAAACACAACTGCTTTCTGTCTTGAGAGACCACATGCTTGTGGAGGCAGTCACTGGCCCCATATTGCCATTTCTATCCTCCCAACCTTTGCCATCCCTTCTTTCCACTCAAAAAGTTCATTTTTATACTCACCTGAATTAAAGAACTCTTCTCATTTTGATTATTGCAATAAAATCCTAATTGAGTGCATCTCCTGACCTCAAGTCTCTTACTGTAGTACTTTGATACAGAGGTGAATAGAGACTGAATTAATTTCAAGTGGAGTTTTATTTCCAGTGGCCAAATAAGCTCAGTTTACCCAAATCGAATGGTCCCGAACAAAGAAAATTCAGGGCTTATATAGAGAGTCCTAACTAATTGCTAGGCAATCAGGATACAGAAACTGAATATGCAGTTAGCCTAATGTCTTACAGCTGTTGTTATCTTTGGGGAAACACTTCAAAGGCCTGAGTAGGGAGACAAAGGAGGAACCATAACTCAAGGCCTATTAGGTCAGGACACAAGGGAGGGATACCTTCTTGTATGATAGGAACTGTGATTCTAGGGAAGGACAAGCTTGTTAAATATGAAAACATAGTTGGAGCCTTGACAGGACAGGAAGCAAGATAGAAAAGCATAACAAGCTATTTTGCTTCAGACAATTGACATTTATTAATTGTGTGACCTTAAACACGTCATTTAACCCTGATTGCCTAAAAAAGCATTATGTGTGAGACCTAACAAGTCATGGCACCACTACATTTCTGCTAAAATCAGTTCATATCAGCTCCAGAGAGTTAATTGTTCCATTTCCAGTGAAAGCCATTGCACCTCGGAAATTGGAAAATACTGCCAAGAGGGCTTGACTTGTGTTGGTGATTTCCAGACTTAAGGAAGTGATGGAGAAAATATTAATGATATAGATTAAATGAAAATGTTATGGCAAAGTTTAAGAGAGCTCTTTGTTAGCAGCCCAACATCTGGGTTCTTAACAACATATAGGGAGTCAGAAAAAGTACTAGGTGATATTCAGATATTAATAAGATGGTGAATCATAGCTATCCCATGTTGATGTGTGTTGTTATTAAAACCTTTTATGTCTCTGGCAGGAATTACGAGACAATGTCCTAGAATAATTTCAGCTCTTGAAATCCATTTTCTTCTTTATCCCTTCCTGGGTGTTCCTTTCTGGTCTCAATAGGATCACATAACACTTGGGAATAAAGATACAACCAAGCAATCCAGCACTGGAGGCCAGGATGGAGAAAATCTCCACAATGACCATGGCCTTGCCCTTGGTGCTCTGATACGTGGGCAGGAAAGAGATCCACACACTGCAGAACACCAGCATGCTGAAAGTGATGAACTTGGCTTCATTGAAGGTACCAGGCAGGTTTCTGGCCAGGAAAGCCACCGTGAAGCTCCCCAGGGCCAGGAAGCCCATGTAACCCAGGACAGAATAGAAGGCAAAGTCAGAGCCTTCATTACATTGAATGATGATGTGACCAGGTTCAGAGAATGGGTCCAAGTCTGGGAAAGGGGGAGAAGTTCCCAGCCAGATCCCACAGAGAATCACCTGAATCCCAGAGCAAATGAAGACAACCGAGTTGGACACCCTAGATTGCATCCACATCCTGCTCCTGCTCCCTGGTCTTATTACCCTGAAGGCCAGAATCACCATGACAGTTTTGGCCAAAATGGAGGACACGGCCACAGTGAAGACAACTCCAAAAGTTGTTTGTCTGAGGAGGCAGGTGACTGCAGTGGGACGGCCAAGGAAGAGCAGGGAGCAGAGGAAACAGAAGGTGAGGGAGATGAGGAGAGTGTAGCTGAGAGCCCGGTTGTTGGCCTTGACTATGGGAGTGTCTCTGAACTTAACAAACAGCCAGAGAATCAGGACTGTGAGGAGAGACAAAGAAACAGCTATCAGAGCTAAAGTCATACCCAAAGGTTCTGCAGTATCCAGGAAGATCACAACCTTGGGGAAGCAGCGATCTCTATCCTTATTTGCATACTCATCTTCTGGGCACTTCTCACAGTGGTCCACATCTGAAGAGGGAAAAAACATCCAGTCAGATCCATTCTTGTGAAAGAGAAACTATTGCTAGTGACCTTTTCTTTGAGATGACTTTGCATCTGCTCTGTATATCTTTGCAAATTATGTTCCTTATTTAAAGATGAACTCCTTGAATGAAAAAACTATTTTTTGCCCTTCTTTGTGCCCCAGAATTTTACCACCGTGCCTGGCTTTTAGCTTGGGCTTCTTCAATGTACTACCTCTTGCCTGGTCTGTAATTAATGCACCACATTTTGCTGGTGGGACTTTCATTGTGATTAACACAATGCATGTTCTAAATAAACAACATGTTCTAGAACCAGCTTACTCTAGGTAGACTTCAGGAGATCATTTGTTATATAGGGTTCACTTGAATACTTTTAGATGCTTTATTATCATAAAATTAAAATAATTCCAGTCCTAAGAAGAACTCCAATATGATTAGTGCTCTTTGTTCAGAGAAAAGCCAATTTATACCTTTTTCCTCTTGTCTAGTTCTTTTCATAAACAAATATATCTTCACTATCATATGTGAGACTCCCTAATATGAGTATTTAAAGATATTTTTGTTGTTTTGTTTCTAAAATGAGGTTGTGGTTTCACAAGGGTATTAAATCTTTCTCAGATACTCTGATTTTGAAGGCATCAAGGAAGCAGGAAAACTTGAGCTCAAATCTGGCCCAAGATCTTTGCTGAGTAACATTGAATAAATCATTTAATTTCTGCATCTGTCAGTTTTCTCAGTTTTAAAATGGAGATAAATATCATCTATCATGTAAAACAATTACAAGGATCAAATAAGACAATATTTGTAAGCTGCTTCCTAAACTTTAAAGAACAATATAAACACTAATTATTATCGTTTAACAGTGGGAGCAGATGCATCTTTTCTGTATAGACTTAGAGCAATGATTCTTAACTTGGGGTTCACAAATTTCTTAAAGGGTTTGTCTGAAGAGTTCAGAGGGTCCACAAACTTAGATTCATAACAAATATATTTTTTGTTTGTATTTCCTTCATTTTTTAAATTAAAAAACAATATTCCGAGCAGGGGTTCTTAATTTTCACAGAAAGCCATGACATAAAGAAGGTTAAAAAATGCTGTCTTAGAAAATTGCAGGGAGCATAAATTGATTTGTCCTGAGTTGCAGAACTAGTATTTGGAGACAGAATTTGAACCCAAGTCTTCTGAACTCCATGCCCAGAACTCTTTTTCCTATACCATTTGACTTTTTTCTGGGCTCATGATTGTAATGATCACCTTTAAAGTGTGCTATTCCCCATAATGCTGAGGATTTGTCACGTATTATTCTGTATCTCTGATTCATTATGTGACTTGAACATCAGTATCAGACATCAGTTTCATGATCACAAGCTTGTCAGGGTTCTGGATAATGAATGACTCTCTCATACTTTCCTAGTCACAGTGGAGTGAAGGAAAGTTGCATGTGCTTGTTTCCATGCTTTTCCCATGAGTTTTTTTGGTTTACATATGATTGTGAATTCTAATGAAAGCTCTAAAATTGAGATGAAATACAGTATGATCATTCCTCTGCTACTTGTGATAATTTGGGCTTAACAACACCAAGAAAACACAATAAGCACAAAACCATCTATATGGGGAACCATCTTTCACAGCAAAGGGAGAAGTTTGGAGTACAGTGTATAAGTTCACTAATCTTGGCAGTAAACTTTCCAAGGATGCACACATTGAAAATGAGGCACACCTTGCCAGAGCTAGTTCAGTGTTTGGGAGGCTTCGAAGGAAAGTGTGAGAGAGAAGAAGTGTTAGACTGCTTATCAAACTGAAGGTCTACAAAGATGCTCTGCTGACTTCATTGTTGTATACCTGTGAAACCTGGATAATATACAAGCATCATGCCAGAAAACTGAATTTCTTTCATTTGAATTGCTTTAGGACGATTCTGACAATCACCTGACAGAATAGGTACCAGACAGAGAGGTTCTTAAACTATCAAGAAATCAAACTCTACTGCAGAGAGTACAGCTGACAATATTGATCAAATGCTGGCCTAAAAATCTGTTTTTACAGAAAACCCACATGAGGCCAGTGCTTCTAGAACAAAGAACAACAACCAAACTGGGTAGTTTATATTCTCCTATTTGGGCAGTGATGTTGTTTTGGGTTGTATGTGTCTTGAAAAGCTCAACTCCATACTCTTCTGTACTGAAGGGCTCAAAATGAAGCCTCCAATAGACTCTTACCAATTTCATTGGAAATTTCCCCCTCTGGGCACTGGGAACAGCTGAAGCAGCAGACAGATTTTCCCTCCTCTATTTTCTTCCTGTATCCAGAGTGACAGCTGTCACTGCACACAGAATGGGGGATCTAAGCCATTTACAAGAGAATGGAAAGAACACTATTTACTAAAGAGATATTTATGAAGAATGATTCAGGCCAAGAAAGGGTATTCTATAAATCAACTCTGAAGACTATATTTGGTTCATGTATCAATGGACATCATTTATAGAATGTTCAAGAGATCTCCTTTTTGGTTCTATTTTTGTCACTAGATGTGAAACTTTGGCTGAAACATTTGACCAAGGGGAACTTGAGTTTTGTCGCTTGTAAAATGAAAGCTCTATGATTTTAGAGCACTTACATTTTGTACTGCTTGATCTACCCTGGATCATTGTATTGCTATTGACCCAAGTTGCTGAATGAAAGATTATCAATCATCCAAAATTACATTTAATATATTAATCCATAAGATTGTAGGATGGAAATGAATTGATGGTCCATAATAGGACCTGGTTAATGAGAACAAGAGGAAAAGTACTATACTTTGTCTGTTGACATCCCATGTGGAAGAGGCTGGGTTACTTGCTTCCAGAAAGGGGTGATATTATGTATTGAAAAAGTTTTGTTTTCCATTGGAAGAATCTCCTTAGCTTCTCAATATAGGCACTCCTCTTTTTATGTGAAAATGAGTTGCTATTTGATTGGCTGCTGAGCCAGAACTGAGAATGCACTCAAAAGGCAATAATTTGCATGAGCTTTTTCCCCTCCTATTTGAATGAGAGACACGCTATAATGCTCTTGGTGGTTAAAAATGGGCTCTCTCCACTCAAAGGCAACATATGGCTAGTGACCACAAGGCCTCAGATTTTGCCTTTTTGTGTTTCTTTTGTCCTACTTTTGGTTAAAGGAATCTTGGAAATTGCATTTGACATGGTTGGGAGAGTGAGCCAACACAGCCCTGAGAAGCAAGACCTAGGTCCAATAATACAAGAGTCGATGATTCTTTCATCAGTGATGCTGAATTTGGAAATCTACTTGGTAGAATAAATCCTTTAACAATTTTAAGTCTGGGTCATCTATGATGCAGCTGATTATAAGGAAGAGTGTGTTCCAAAGTGTTTTGTGGGAAGAAATATCTGTACTTTCCTTTTTGCTTTATCTTCTAAGTAAATATACTTTTATCAAAATAATTGATATTAGTCAGACAATACTGATATATTGATCCCAATTTATATTGGGGAAAACATCCAAAAAGTGGGATAACAATCTTCAGAGATGTATAAGAGCTAGAGTACTATAGAGACACAGACTATTAGGGAACATTTAGATGTGTGGCCAACTTGGGAAAACATAGGTCACACTGATTTTTCTTTCCATAGAAAGAAAACTTTAACCAGAAACTGATTTAAATTTCATTTTAATTCAATTGAACTGATTAGAAGTTTCATCACCATTCATAAAGAAATAGGGAAGTGGATAAGAACAATGGATTTAGGTTCAGTAGACCTTGGGTCAATCAAAAACTTTCTTATTTCTCCAATAAAGAGGCATACAAGGTGATCTTTATAATCCTTTCCTCTTTTATCTCCTATGAGGTTAAATACTGTTGTATTTTGGAACACATACCTGAATGTTTATCTTTCCTCATTTTTTCCAAAAATTTGTTTTAAAGGCAAAAGAAAAAAAGAAACTGAACTATAATTTCTATGCACGAATATAGAATATTAGGCAGCTAATTCGAGTGAGATGTCTTCTCATTAAACATGAAAGGTGACAAACAAATAACCCCAGACCTTTGATCCTAACCATCCCCAGTTGATATCTTCCTCAAATATTGTGAAATCTTGACCAGATGGAGCCTTAGGAATAAATTGGCCCACTTTCACCAGGAGTTCAGTATCATCAGGAAGGTACATATAGTTCCTAATGTCATATTGAGCCTCAGAGCTACTTTTCTCATCCACAAACACCTGGTCACCAGCACTGTTGTTAAATTGAATGTCCTTCAGTAAGGAGTGGAGCTGAAAGAGAAAAGAAATCTGTCATATGATTGAAAAGAAAAAAATGCTCTTAACTAACTCCCTAGGCATCAGTTTGTCTTTATATTTGGATCCCTATCAGTGATTTTAGGGTGCAGCCTTTACCCATAAATTCATAAAGCCATTCTTTAGAGATAGAGCAAAGTGATCTTCATCTAATATGTGGGCTATGCCCACTTTATTTTTATGTAACCAATCATTATTGTCAAACCCCAAGGATGTTATTTATCTCATAACCAATTATATACTATTTACTATTCTCTTTGCTATTCATATAAAATTATTTGGATCTTAAATTTAGGATCTTTTGACCAAAGACAGTACTATTTAACTTAATCTTTACTCATAAGTTCGGTAACCTATTTATAAACTAGTATCTTGCTCAGAAAATTTCCTTAGTTTACTTTTTAAAAAATAAATTTCACATAAGATGAAGAGAGCTATCTGTGCCCAAAGAGGGGACTGTGGGAACTGAGTGTGGATCACAACATAGTATTTTGACCTTTTTATTGTTTGATTGTTATTTTGTTGTCTTTCTCATTTTTTTCCTTTTTGATCTGATTTTTCTTCTGCACTATGATAATTGTGGAAATATGTATAGAAGAATTGCACATGTATAACATATTGGATTCCTTGCCATCTAGGGGAGGGAGTGGTTGAAGGGAAGAAAAAAAATGTGAACACAAGGTTTTACAAAGGTGAATGTTGAAAATTAATTATGCATATGTTTTTAAAATAAATAGCTTTAATTTAAAAAAAAAAAAAAAGGTAAATTGCACATGGGACAGAGAAGGTAGGACTGGCTAAGAAGATCCAAGAATCATTAGCATAGAGATGATCATTGAAACCATTGAAGTGATTGAAATCACCAACTCATGTATTATTAAAGAAAAAAGAGAATCCTGAGGACCGCCCCATGGAAACTCTCAATACTAGCATATGGAAACAAGATCCAAAAAATCTGTGGAAGATTAGGGGAGGGTTCAAGTCATTGTTCCAAAGACAACAAAATTAAATAAGCACTTACTCTGTGACAGAAACTCTACCAAAAGTGGTTACACAACAAAGCAAAAGACAAGACAACTTGTAAACATGTATGCTGCAAAAAGGCTTAAAAGGAAGGAAATTGAGATAATCCACAGAAAAAAGTCAATAGCATTAAGAAGGATGAGGAAATGCTTCACATAGAAAGTGGGATCTTAGTCTGGACTTGAAGCAAGCCAGAGAAGACAGCAGATGAAAAGTGGAAGAGAGAAAACAACATACATTCATGACACCCAATGAAAATATTTATGGCAGGAAGACGATGTGTATTATGTGCAGAATTGTAAGGAGGATAGTGTCGCTCAACCTTCAAGTTCATGATAATGAAGTTTAATATGTAAGAAGACTGAAACATTGTGGGGTGAGCAAAATGTTGAAGGGCTTTGAATGCAAAACACTGGATTACAATATGATCCTAGAAAGTAAAGGAGAAAATTGGAGTTAGAGTTAATAAAATGAAATGAAGTGGAGAAAAAAATTATTTTTTCATGGGTTCAAAAAGTAATTTTCACAAATATAAGATGGATGAGGTAGTTTTAAGCAGCAAAGTAATGGTTCATCTGAAAAATTCCAGAACATTCAGATGACTAAAGTCTGATGTAGGTTTATAATGGAACCAAAAAGTCACCCAGAGTTAAAACTAATATAAGTTTAATGGAGAAAACCACAATTTCCATATTTTGAGTTTTGTGGTAGCTCCACTGTATACTGCCCAAATTAGATCACTTGTAGAGTTCAGAAGTCTATTAGAGAAGGCTCTGTTCTAAGTTTCATGTTCAAAATGAACATGGACAAGACAATATTTTTTAAAGGAAACCTACCTGCCAAGGATGAGGCACCCAGTTTTCTCCACCTTCCTCAGATGCAGTCTCTGATTTCTTTGGAAGCATTGTGTGAAGGGCCCAAGCCACAGCATATACCACATTGTAGATGACATAACTGAGGCCAGACATGGTCATGTCAAAAAGGAATATAGGCAAAGCCTCCAAAGTAGCATTTGGTGCACACTGCTCTAGCTCCAGCTTTTCATATTGGTCCTGGCACCGGAAAGCTGACAACCAGAATTCCTTAAGTGTTATGTCATCTGGATCTTTTTTAGGGTTTACCATCCTGAGAAAAGACTTAAACCCGGGAACCTCATTGGCCATGTATGTGAATGTGAGAGCTCCACTGAAAGAGTAACTATCAGAATAGCAGGGTCTCATGGTAATGTCCCAGTGAGAAGTGGTGATCCACAACTTAGATGTTGGAGCAAGTGATACTTGTGAAAATCTGAGAACCATTAATGAATCGGTATCACCATGAATCACAACTACCTTAGCTGAAGAGCCAATAATCTTGGGCATAAAATTTAACTCTGATTCCTCATGTCATCTCTCACTGACAGGGATCTTCTCTGTGAAGGCTGCACAAATATCATACTTTGTCATCTCCCTTGTCACTTCCCAAAGGAATTCCTCACCCCTGAGATCATCTGTGGTCACCAGAATTACCCAGGTCCATTTAAAATGTACCAGTAATTGCACTACACCTCGAGGCAAGGAGGAGTCTTTGGGAGCCATCTGGTAGAGAGAAGGAAACTGAGTCTTGTCACTCAGAATAGGATCAAAAGGGCCAAAGCTGAGCTGAACAATAAGAAAAACATGAGAAATGTTAGATGAATGTGATGATGATAGAATTGTGGAAAATTACATACCTTCATCAAGCCATCCTTTCTCAGTTGAGATAAATACTAATTTTTTTAATACACTCCCTGTTGTAGGGGAATTTTAAGCAATATAGATTTCCATTTTTATCTCTCTCATTTTGTCACTTGGTAAAGAAAGAGTTCTCTAATTCTTCACTTAGCATTGCTTCATCTAGAAGGCCTTCTCCCTCCTTCTGAAATATGCTGTTATATTTTTTCTTGACCCAAAATTAAGTATTGCATTAAAACTGTTTGGTTTCCATCACATATTACACCATTTATTTTTATGAAAAGGAAAAAAAAACTTCAACATGTATATGTTGGACATATTTGTTGAGGCTAAAAACAAAATCCCTATATATTTTTTATATAGAAGTTATGTGTAAAATCAACTTGAGAATGTATTCTGGGAATATGGCAGAGTAGGTCAGTAAATTCTAAGCTCTTCAGATTCCCCTTACAAATAAAATAAAATTATACCTCCAAGAGAACATAGAAAACAATTAGAAGTTGAGATAGAAAGGGGGTCCTTCTTGGTTCAATTATAGAAGATCTGAAGAAAGACCCCAGAGTGAAGGTTGAGATTCTGTGAAGAGTAAAGTCCAAGCATGATGTAATTCTAAAAAGAAAGACCATGTAGGAAAAGGTAAAAACAATCATTGTGACATACAAATTAAGAATTAACAGAGAGGAACAGATGGGGAAAGGCTGGTATTTTAAAAATCCTACTTACATCAGGAATGGGTTAAGAGGGAACAATGCATACATATACTAAGAAGGGTAAAGTACTCTCCAAAATCTATAAAGAAATAGGAGGGAGAGGGGAAAGGACAAGATGGGGGTATACAAGGGTGTGTAGATTAATGGGAGTGGAATAAAATGGTTAGATTAATGGTAAAAGTATAAAAGGGAAGAGAAAAGGTAGGGGGTGAGAAAATAGGAAGGTTATTGTGGATGAGGAAGTTAAGTGATAACAAGGCAAGTTAGCAGGCAGAAATAAAGTGGAAGAGTTAGCAGAGATAGGAAACAAGAGATAAAATGAATTTGTGTATGTATATACATATATATATATATAATGTGTGTGTGTGTGTGTGTAAACATAATGTATCAATGCTTAACTGTAGTCTGCTTGGGTGAGGTAGGCAGGAAGAAATGAGAAAAAAACAATAAAGCAATAAAAAGTAAAGAATAAATTAAAAAAGTAGAAAGAATGAAGTAAAAAGTACACAGAAGAAAACAAAAGAAAACTTATAAGGAAGCAAAGATAAATACAATATATTTTCTTGAGATATCATTTTATTCCTACCAGAGGGCCTAAAATAATAGAGGAGGAAAATGAGAAATGTTGGAGGGGATGTAAAAAAACTGGGAAAATTATTCATTGTTGGCTGTTGTCAACTGATCTAGCCATATTGGAAGGCAATCTGAAATTATGTCCAAAGAGTTATTTAAACTACCTATAACATTTGACCCACCATACCACTACTATATCTATTTCAAAAGCTGATTAAGGAAATAGGAAAATAATCTGTGTTCTAAAAATTTTATAGCATCTCCCTGGAGGCAAAGAAATGGAAATTTCAGGGACTCTCATCAATTGGGGAATGGCTGAACACTTTGTGGGTTATGATTATGATGGAATAGTACGATGCTATAAGAAATGTTGAACTCAAAGATCTTAGAAAAACAGGGAAACATTTAAACAAAATAATGAAGAGAAAAAATGGATGGAACCAAGAGAATATTTTAAATGGTAACAGCAATATTGTTTTACAAATGACTTTCAGTGAATAAGTTATTCTGACTATTACAAAAACACAAATTAATTGTAAAGGATATATGAAGTGAAATCCTATCTGTAGCCAGAAAAAATGATAAATGGGAGTATAAAATAATTTTACATACATGCATATATATGTTGTATCCATATATGTGTATGTATATGTGTGTGTGTGGATATATGTATATCTATTTGTGGCTAATGGTGGCCATGTCTAGGGTAGGAATGAAGAAGGAAAGGAAAAAAAGTAATCTTCAAGATAACTTTGTTATATGCTTGAAGAGAATAACAAGTTGTTTGTGGTAGATTTTTAGTTTCCTGTGCAATCATCTTTTTATTGTGCAATGTTTAGAAAGCACTTGTATTCCATAAATAAATTATAACAAAGTCAGACAATGTAATGGTTTCCTTTTTTGATACAGAATATTTTACTTTGAATATATGTGT